>NC_051171.1:95415596-95675596 GCF_013339725.1 Rhipicephalus microplus
GCGAAGCACGAATGAAAAATGTTGATACGTCCCTTTAAAATCAGTACAACGCTACTAGGTGGAGGTAAATGATGCCGTATATGACTTCCGTGTCATGATTATCATGTTTGGATGTGCCGTTTACCTTCGTCATCTATTCATGTCACGTGATACCAAATTTAGTATATGTGGAGCTAGCGAATCGGCGGCGAGCACGCTATGAGCGTGGTATATTTTCATGTTCCTACATGACACGCGTGTCAGAATTTTCATGTTCGCACCAATCATATATTTCGTCATCCATTGACATAACGTAACATCGAATTTGGTATGTGTGGAGCTAGTTAAACGGCCGCGAGCGCATCATGAAAAGCCCATTATACTCCAATATAGCGTTGACGCGCACGCAAGCTGGGCACAACAATGGTACGTAAGCGAAACGCGAGGACTTATATAGTTTGACGCTAGGCGCGACCAGCATCCGTCGGCGCGGTCTGACGGCCACCGGCGTGAAATGCGACATGCTGCATTTCGCGCCAATGCGTTACCCAGACAACACTGCGTCTTCCTCTTTTCGTGATGGAGGGATGCCGGACGTGCTGAAACGCGTATGCGTCAAAGCAACACAGCGCGGTGCGCGCCTGCGGGTGTATGGCAGGACCGGCGCCTGGCGTGGCAACGCTGGCGTGACACGACGAATGACGCCAGCGAGCACGCGCACCCCGTCACGTCGAAAAGTATTGGCGTCTTCACTGTGCCAGGGAGACGCTCTAGGTGCCGACCAGTGCGGACGCGCGAAGATCGGCTAATGCTTTCAAGAATGCTTTCCTGTGGTATTCACGAATTTGTCGCCGAGTTTTCAGTCCCATCGTGTGCCTATGTTCTCAAGAATCAGCAGATACCACCTTTGTGCTGGTGAGGGGACTTTTAAACCGTTTTGGGGGCTTTTTTACACGGCAACGCCACCGGGGCATTTAAGCCTAACAACCAAGGAGGCGATTGTCGCCGATTCGCCGACCCGCGCGGGCGGAAGCCTCGGCTCGACACTACGGCCACAAATTCAGAGTATTCTACGTGGACGCCTCCAGCCAGCACCACGGTGGTTGGTACACGGCTGCGGTCGTCCACCAAAACACCATTGTAAACGGACTCACGCTCCGTGCACATAACATTACGCACGCGGAGGAGATCGCCATCGCACTAGCCGCCGCAGATCAGGACTCGAGGGTCATCGTCACCGACTCAAGGGGTGCCTGTCGCAATATTGAACAGGGATACATCCCGTACCGTGCTTACAAAATTTTGCAGAACAGCAGCTACCTAGGTGCCCCCGCGCACCGAACGATCATATGGGCTCCGGCTCACACGGGCCTCGATGGTAATGAGACGGCCGATGCCGCCGCCCGCGCGCTCACTCTCCGGGCACCATCCTCGTCCCCTACCGATCCGGAACTCGCACCCAATCCCGCCTACACCTTTAAGGAGTTCACAAAATTTTACCAATCCGGCCATAACGTCTCTCCGAAACCCTGTAGGGCCTCACGAAGGCAGAGGAGCGAATCCTCCTTCGCCTTTATATTAAAACTCTATTGTGCCCGGCAATCATGAAACACTTGACCCCGCTTATACGGGGAAGTGCCCGCATTGTGAGGAAAATTGCTCTGACATTTCCACATGGTGTGGGCATGCCAAAAAACACCAAACCTTACCCCACTACCCAGCCCTTCGCGGGAGGACTGGGAGGCAGCCCTGCTCGGCTGCTCGGACCTTACGGCCCAACGGGCCCTGGTCGAGCGTGCCCGGGCCGCCGCCAACGCCAATGGCTCCCGTAAGAGGGAGCTCACCTAGTGTTTGTACGGGGTGGCCCTTTAAGGACCGTTCCCACCCTCCCTGTAAATAACATCTGCAAATAAATGTTTTTCAGCAGCAGCAGCCAACGTGACTCAACGCTCTGCGCGTTCCAGGACCTGCAACTGAAAATGGAATACCAAGTAGATGGAGAGGATATCTTACCAGAGGATTGAACGGAAGACATGGGTTTGAAGGAAGCCGAAACGAGACGCTCAAGGAATAAGCAAGCCACGGTTAGCGTTCCTGCTGCCAAGAGTTCGACCAAGGCTGGCATTGTGGGAGACGCTCGAGCCTGTCGTAGTAGGTATGATACCAAGCATACAATCGTGCGAGCTAGACGCATGCCGCCACTACCCAGGACTTCAGCAAAATTGTGCTACGACCACGTGGAGGATTAAATATCTCAAGAATTGGCACTGGAGCCGTGGCAGACGCGATAGTACTGGCGGCAGGTATCAGAGAGGAGGAGGCCATGCAGGACATCATCTGTTACAACTTGCAGCAGAACATTATGGTGGCAAGCACTCTGGACCAGACAGAGCTTCAAGATACCTCAAGGTCAAGCAAATTGACATTGGAGGCAAAGTTTTCGAGGTTAGCACGTACGCCACGGCACCCCACGATACTTGTAAAGGAGTGATTCGCGGGATCCCAGTAAGCGATACTCAGGACATTTTGACCCGAAAGATTGTGAACGCGAACAACCGCTCGCGCTGCAGGCCAAGAGAATCAAGCACACCGGGACAATCATCATAGCGTTCGAAGGACACAAAGTGTCCAGATTCGTGAGGTATGGACCTTCACTTTTGCAGTGCTCCCTTTACTGCAAGAACATCGATATTTGTTACGTCTGTGGAAAGCTGGGACATCGGTCTGACGTCTCTCCAAACCAGCTGAAACCATCTGCAGAGGCTGCGAGATCAAGAACCACATAGCCTGCACCAGTGCAATCCAAGATGCAGGCTGTGTGACGGTCACCATCCCACGGCAGACAGAAAGTGCAAGAACAGGTTCTTAGTGCCATACGTCGTCAGACGCAGACGTTGGGAAAGATTGCGAGCAGCGGCAGAAGCCCAGGACGCATCAATCACATCGAGTCCAGACATCAACGACAAGCAGCTTATTCCAGCCTACGGGACCCAGAGCATCCAGACTACCCAAGAACAGGAATGCAGCCCCACTCCAGGGGGAGGTCACGTTCCAGAAGAGGTTCTAGACCCAAAGCCCGCTCCCAATCACGGGGGCGCTCGAGTTCTCAAGGTCACCATCAGTGTCGGGATCAGCCTGGGTGGCGCCCGAATGGCCAGCTTCCTGGCGTTCAGTTCACGATCACGGCTTCACACCCGAGGAGGACGCCTGCAGTTACATCGAAAGCAGCTGGGCTGAGCGAGTGGGCAACGGCGCGGCAGAGGTGATGACAGGTAAGCTGCCAGAGCATAATAGAATTGCACAGCTAGAGCAAGAAAACCCGAGACTTACAAAATCGAATGAGAGGCTATCAGCTGAGTTAAAGGAAATCAAAATTCTTCTCACTAAGCTAACCAGCGCACAGTCTTCACAGCCAAAGCCTCAGCCAGTTGATGTCCCTGTGGCTGAAAACGTGGGGGCTCGAGAACCACTAAAAAGAGGGCAGTCATGGCAGAACACGTGAAAGCCAACCAAACGACCATGTCAGATATGAAAGAGGTCTTTGACACGCTCAGCAAAGTAGTAGCCAATCTTAGCGAGCAGATGGGTAGGCTACAGTCAAGCGTGGCGGCACTGGAAGAGCATATGACTGCGCATTATAAAAGTCGAAGCATATCTGCACAAGACAGCAAGGCCTGCTCATGCACCAAACTCACGCCTTCGGCCACCAATACTAGTGGTACCAAACCTGTCGACAGGTGCAGCATCAGGCTCTGGCCGCCCATGTAATAACCATGACGGCAGCGCTACGTGAAGCATTTCGTATCTGGCAATGAAACTGTAGAGGTTACCTCAAAAAGAATGCAGCCCTACAGCAGTACATCAGGAGCAGCCAAGAAAAGCCCCATATTATATTATTACAAGAAACCCTTTCACCGCAAGCAACGTTGCCTGGATTACGGCCTGTAATAGGGGACACTGAAGGGAGGGGAGTCTGCACCCTCGTATGTAACAAACTAACGCACGTAACCCACGACCTCAAGATAGAAGCAGGCCGGTTGGAACACGTCATGGTAGAGATCGTGCCAGGTACCGGCAACCGTCAGAGCATTTTCATTATTAATATATACAGCAGTCCAAACGAACAGAAGCAAGGGCTCAATACGGTTCTAAAGAAAGCTCCTAATATCGCCGAGGAATGTCCACTCGTCATAGCAGGTGAATTCAACGCCCCTCCTCATACATGGGGTTACAAGTACAACACTGGGAAAGAAAATCGACTGTGGCAAAGTTCCAGTCAACTTTATCTCACCCTAACCACAGACCCCAGCCTACCAACAAGGCTTGGTACATCTTGCTGCAGGGATTCCACCCCGGACCTTACATTTGTAAGGAACATCAAGAAGGCCCAGTGGATGAACCTTGCTGTAGACCTAGGGAGTGACCACTGCATTCTTGCCACTACCTTCTCCGTGGAGCGTAAAAAGCAGAGAGAATTCCACTTCACAGACTGGGATAAGTTCAGGAGATAAGGATGGAAAGGGAACAAGATGGCCACAGACAAGGCTTGGAGCAGTGGGTCAAACAGATTAAAGATGACATCAAATCCATCTTTTCCACCATTACCACAGACTTTCCAGTTGAAAGAATGAATAGCCGGCTCGCTCATCTTCTTGAGGCAAAGCAAGCACTACTGAATCGTCGGAAGGATCAGCGCCTGAACCGAAGACTGAGGAAGAAAATAGCTGAGGTAAACAGATCAGTCGAGGAACATTGTCGCGCACTATCCAGGCAGCAACGGGACGAAATCTGCAACTCCGTCGATGGTCAGATGCGCGATGGCAAGACATGAAATATGTTAAAGCATCTCCTCAACGTAAACACAACCAAAACAAATCAAAAGCATCTTATCGCTCAAATTTTGCATAAAGAGATAGGGCGCACTACAGAACAGCAAGTTGTGCAGCGGCTGGTGCATAAGTACCTCCCAATCAAAAGAGGATTGGACCCACCAAGTAGACAGTACCAGGGCAGGTCCAATCCAGGTATTGAGGGCGACTTTAGCATCGAGGAGATCAGAAGAGCCTTGCATGATCTCAACGGCAGGTCCGCCCCTGGCCCGGACGGTATATCAAACAAGGCCCTTCGTAACCTCGATGATAATTCAATTGAAACCCTGAAGGATATGATCAAGCTGGCCAGGACGATCCTTATTCCTAAGCCAGGAAATCCCCCTAACTGGACAAGATGAGGCCAATATCCTTGACATCATGTATCGGCAAGGTTGCAGAACATGCCATACTGCACAGGATAAACAAGTACTTGGAAGATAACGACATATATACACACAATATGGTTGGATTCAGGGCAGGGCTATCCACACAAGATGCATTGAAGCTTATTAAACACCAGGTCATGGACAACAAAACGAGAGACGTAAGAGCCATTCTGTGCCTAGATCTAGAAAAAGCGTTTGACAACATCCACTACTCATTCATACTCGGAGTAATTTCCAAGCTTGGTCTGGGGAAAGCCTTCTATGACTACGTATGGCCCTTTCTTACAGATCGGAAAGCCGTGATGACGATTGCAGATATCGAGAGCGCAGCAATCGGACTAGAAGCAAGGGGCACGCCGCAAGGGGCAGTGATTTCACCAATGCTGTTCAACATTGCCATGATTGGACTGTCAAAAAATTATCGAGCATTGAAGGATTGAAGCACAGCACCTACGCAGATGACATTACCATCTGGTGCACAGGTGGAAGCGAAGGCAGATATAGAGCGCCCTGCAAGAGGTGATTGACACCGTAGAAAGGTACCTTCGTCCTTCTGGCTCAAGTGCTCCTCGAGTAAGTCAGAACTTTTACTGTATTGGACTGCACGCCGGGCACCGAAGCCCAGGGGATGGAAGCCATTAAACCAGATAGACATCCACCTCCGTACAAATCAAGATGATTCCATCCAGAGGGTCGACTCCATCAAAGTCCTTGGCATGGTGATAGAGTCTACCGGCGCCGACAGCAAACCTATAGCTAAGTTAACTTGGAAAACAGACAGTGCGGTGCACCTCATACGCAGAGTGGCCAACAAAAGAAATGGGATCGAGGAAGACAACCTTATCAGGTTGATGCATGCGTTTGTTCTAAGCCACTTCACGTACGAGGAAGCAATGCACAACTGGTCAAGAGCAGAGTCCGAGGCACTGAATGTGCTCCTCAGGAAATTTATCAAGAAGGTCCTGGGCCTACCCATACATACCAGCACCGAGTGTCACAACACGCTCGAAGAAATAGCAGAAGCCCAAGAGAGAGCACAGTTTGCAAGGTTATCTACAACTCGTTCGGGAAAATGATCCTGCAGGAGCTGGGCCAACACACAATGGCAATCAGGCACAGTTACAATGATAATCCCGACCACGTCAGAGAGAATATTATGGTGTCTCCTGTACCAAGAAACATGCATCCAGAGCACAACGTCGGAAGAAGAGTAGCGAGGGCCAGGACTATACTTCGTCAAGTCTCAAACGAGGAACGAGGGGTCGTATTTGTTGACGCGGCTTCCTACGCCAATGGGAAAGCGTTTGTGGCAGTGGTGGTCGATGGGGCTGGCCATGTTGTCAACTCAGCGATGATCAAGACGAAAGACCCAATCATTGTGGAACAGGTGGCCATCGCCTCAGCACTCAAGATGAATAACATTGAAGTCGTCTACAGTGATTCCATGGCAGCACTACGGGAGTTCTCCAAGGGGACGGTCTCTTAACAAACGCTGAGAATACTGCAAGGCAAGAACATAACGCATCATCTTCTGAGTTGGTTCCCAGCTCACCTTGAGCAAATCAACGATTCCCCTCCCAATCTCAATGAAGCAGCACACGAGGCGGCGCGAGACCTCTTCAACCGCGCATCTCGGGGATGCGATCTACCGGCGAAGGGGATAACCGGGAAATTCTTACAACATATAACGAGCTCACTAAACATTTCTACCTGTCTAGAGGGATTTTCCCTCCAATTCACAAAAATCTTACCCGACCCGAAGCATTTACATTAAGGCTTTTGCAAACGCGGATGTACCCTACTTTGAAAATGTTACACATCATGTACCCTGACCTATACCCAAGTAATCTTTGTCCACATTGTGGGGAAATAGCTTCCTTAGAACACATGCTCTGGCAGTGCACCAAATTCGCTCATATATCGAACATCACCTCTGCCAGATGGGAGGCGGCAATCCGCAGCTCATGTTTGGCAGATCAGCTCTGGGCTGTCCACCAAGCCGCGAGGCGGCTGAGGAGCTAGGCATCTTAGTCCCCACGTGGGAGCTGCCCGCAACACAGTGATCTGTGTATTGGAGGACCAAATAAAAGTTAATCCAATCCAATTCACTGTGGCATGCAATCATGTTCTCGCATGGCACGCATATCATGATTATTATGTTTGCACCAGTCACATAACTTCGTCATTCGATCATTGGTGGCGCGTAATACCGAGTTTGGTACATGTGAAGCTAGCGAAACGGCCGCGAGCGCATCATGAGCGTAGCATGTAGTCATGTTGTTACATGACCCGCATCTCATGTTTATCATGTTTGCACCAGTATCATACCTTCGTCATCCATTCACGTCCCGTAATACCAAATTTGGTATAATTGAAGCTAGCGAAACTACCGCCAGCGCATCAAGAGCGTGGCATGTAGTCATGCTATTATATGACACGCATCTCATGATTATCATGTTTGCATCAGTCACATACCTTAGTCATCCATTCACATACCATAATACCAAATTTGGTATATGTGACGCTAGCAAAACGGCAACGAGCGCATCATGAGCGTGAATATAGTCATGTTGTTACATGACACGCACGTCATGATTTTCACGTTAGGGTCCGTCGCTTGTGTGTGCCAGTGAATCATGCTATACCATACCAGCTTGACAACATGCCATGTGAAAGAAGTTACCGCAAGAGCTAGCTGCAGTACCATGAAAAGTAAATCATGACATTCATGACCTACATATCCTGATTTTCATGTTATGAGTAGTCAAATATGTTCTTCATACCGTCATGTTATGCCACACCAAGTTTGGTATCGATACTGTTATTGAAACGGCCAGGAGAGTTGAAAGTCGTAGGCGGCTAGATAGATAGATAGATAGATAGATAGATAATAGATAGATAGATAGATAGATAGATAGATAGATAGATAGATAGATAGATAGATAGATAGATAAATAGATACGCTCAAAGTCGCCGAAGTTCTCTAAAAAATGCTTCGCATTTAAAACCAAACACCTCAAACATGCCTCGATATAAAAATGGCGGTCAAATACCATATTTCCTCGCAGAATACGTAA
The DNA here is from genome assembly GCF_013339725.1 of Rhipicephalus microplus. Taxonomy (NCBI): domain Eukaryota; kingdom Metazoa; phylum Arthropoda; class Arachnida; order Ixodida; family Ixodidae; genus Rhipicephalus; species Rhipicephalus microplus. The sequence goes on from NC_051171.1 coordinate 95,423,910, forward strand.
AGAGAGAGAAACAACTTTTATTGAAACGGCAAGTGTTAGAGGAGTTGACTCCCCTCCCTTAGATGGCAGCTAGGAGGCCTTGGGCCCTAGCGGCATCTTCGGCTTGCCTGATGACCTGTAGTTGGTCCTCGATGCTTGAGCTTAGCAGCGCGGTCTCCCACTGCTCCGTATTCATGTATGTGTTTGGCCCCTTCACGATGTTGGGGCAAGCCCAGATAATGTGTTTGAGGTCCGCCCGCTGATTGCAGTGTTTACATCTGTCTGAGTAGAGGTCCGGTAACAATGATTATAAGCGATTGGGTTTGGGAACGTGTTTGTTTGTAATAGGCGCCACGCTGTCGCCTGCTGCTTATTTAATGAGGAGTGTGGTGGCGGGTAGTGCTGCCTCCCTAATCTGTAGTGCTTGGTAATTTCGTTGTAACTGAACATGCGGTCTCTCTCCGCACGCGGGCTCCGCGTCATTCCTGCCCCTGCTCGGCTCGCTAACTCTCGAGCTAGGGTGTGTGCGGTTTCATTGCCCGGGAGGGAGGAGTGGGCGGGCGTCCATATAACATAAACGTCGCGCTCTCCGCGAAAGTTATTTAAGATTCTTACGCCTCTTTCGAGACCCTTCCGTTAGCGAAGTTATGAATCGCGGTTTTAGAATCACTGATTACGACGCTGGCCCTTGTGGACGCAAGCGTCAGCGCTATGGCCGTTTCTTCAGCGATTTCCGAATTTCCTGTTTTAATGGTGCCGCTAGCAAGCAGGTGGCCCGCTTGATTTGAAGCGACTATTGCCATGTGTCGACCGTCTGTATATTCGGCTGCATCTACATATACCACGTCCGCGTCATGTTGAAACTTCTTGTGCAGTGCTCTCGCTCTTGCATTCCTGCGCTCCCGGTGATGTTCGGGGTGCATGTTTCTGGGTAACGGAGGTATTATGATGCGCTCTCTGGTTTCTTTTGGGATATCGTATTTATTGCCGCTTTGGCCAGCGTACGTTATTGCAAGTTTGTGCAGGATGTGTCTTCCCGTGTTGCTTTGCGCGAGTCGTTCATATTGCGCTATCATATGAGCCTCAATAAGTTCGTCTAGCGTGTTATGCATTCCTAACGCTTCGAACTTTTCGTTAGACGTGGTGATCGGTAATCCGAGGGCTTGCTTATATGCTTTTTTAATTATGCATTCTATCTTTTGTTTTTCCGCCACTTGCAACTTGAGGTACGGGGTCACATACACTATGCGGCTGACGACGAAGGCTTGGATGAGCTGCACTAAGTTGTGTTCTTTCACGCCGTAGTTTTTGTTGCGATTCTTCGAATCATTCGAATGGTTTGTTGGGTGTTGTTATCCAGTAACTTTATTGCTTCCCCGTTATGTCCGTTCTCGGATATTTGGAGTCCCAGAACTCTTATGTGTTGTACCTGAGGTATTGGGTAACCTCCTGCTAAGATTGTGATGTTGTGTCGTTCGTGAATGCGCTTGCGACCTCTGCTTGTAGGTCTGTAGAGTAATAACTCCGATTTTTGAGGAGAGCATTTTAGGCCATTGTTCTCCACGTATCGCTCTACCGTATTTACTGCTTGTTGTAAAATATCTTCTATGTGACCGTCGCTCCCGCCCGTCACCCATAGGGTGATGTCATCCGCATAGATACTGTGCTGAAGCCCTTCGACGCGTTCCAGCTCTGAGGGTAAACCAAGCATCGCCACGTTGAATAGGAAAGGGGAAAGCACCGAACCTTGTGGTGTTCCCTTGTTGCCTAGAGCGAATTCTTCGGATTCCGCTTCCCCGGCCGTGATTGTAGCTTTACGGTTGGTGAGAAAATCTTTTATGTAATCGTACACTCTCCGACCTACGTGTAGGTTTTGCAAGTTGCGCAATATGGCCTCGTGGGTGACGTTATCAAATGCCTTCTGCAGGTCAAGGCCCAGAATGGCTTTTGTATCCAGGGTGTGCGTTTCGGCGTCTATGATTTGATTCTTTAGCTGCAACATGACGTCTTGCGTCGAGAGTCTTGGTCGAAAGCCGATCATGGTGTGTGGGTATAGCTCGTTGTCGTCCATGTATCTGACGAGACGCGTTAAAATTACTTTTTCCATGAGCTTTCCAATGCAGGACGTCAATGAAATGGGCCTGAGATTTCCGATGAGCGGCTTTTTGCCCGGCTTGGGTATTAATATGATTTTGGCGGTTTTCCATTGCTGAGGTATGGCGCCCTTCTCCCAGCATTCGTTATGTACTTTGTGAGAGCAGTGACAGATTCGTCATCTAAGTTGCGAAGTGTTTTATTTGTTTACCGTCGGGACGCGGGGCGAACCTGGGATTGAGTCGTCCGAGTTCGTATCAAACCTCTGCCTCTGTTATGGAGGCGTCGAGGTCGACGTTATCCTTCCCTTCGTACTCTGGGAGTCGCGCCTTTGTGGCATCTCCTACGTATGTCTGGCTGTGATGCGGGTTCTTGTTGCTGATTTGTTTCTCCCGGCTGAGCCTCAGAGAGTTTTGTTAATAAGGACAAAGCCGTTCGGTTTCCAAGAAACACACAAAAAGTTTAATTGAAAAGAAAAAAAGGCAAAGATTCCTCACAAAACAAAACACTTAATAAACAGTTGACTGGACATGACGAAACACATCTGTAAACACCCAACAAAAACGTTCAAAGTCAGTAACTAAACCTAACGTTCGAAAGGGGCTGAGTGATGGGAGTAGCGCAAGAGTATCGGTGCAGTCTCACCCACAAGTTGGTTTTCGGCGGTGATGAGAAACCGGAACGCCGTGACTCCTGCGTCACTGCGTGGGCTGGACGAGGACGAGGGAACGCTGGCTGCTGGCGACACGTCGAAAAGCCCTACCAAATCGTGATGGTTTCGGCTTGAGGAGCGTGGACACGTCGGAGACGGGAGAACGCAGGCTGGTGGCGACGCGTCCGGGAACTAGGGTCGACCTAGTCAAGCAGCTGGGCGCACAGCTCGGGCCCGGAGCCCGACGGCTGTAGCTCGCCTGCCGGAACCAAAGTCCGCAGGCCCTGGAAAGGAGTTCAGGACCGGATGGCCACGGTCCTTTGGAGCGGGAACCCGACAGCAGGAGGCCCCGGCCGGTGGAAGTCCTGTAGGCTCGGGTCCGGAACCCAACGGCCCATCTTCAGCGCCCGGTCCGGTGACGACCTTCCGCTTGCACTGCCTGCCTCGAATTCCCCTTGCTCTGGTCTCCCCAGGCTCCTGCTTCAGCTCTGGCCCACTTGTCTCGTTCTCATTGGAGATACTGCTGTTTCGTGGTGTCAAGCCATTGGGCCTTGAAATCTCCGTGTTCGCTGCCCATTGGATGTTTTACCTTTTGTTTACTTCACGTCCTGCCACGCATCCTCGTGCTTGACGCTCTTTAACGTCGTCATTCTTGTTTAAGCAGCACCGCACGTGCACTCTGGTATTTCTCCTTTTGTTTTTTTTTTTTCCGTGACGCGCACTTTTCGAAGGCGCGCACTTTGAACGCGCACCACACATCACATACGCCCCCCTTTTATTCAAGTTTTTTTTTTTTTTAGAAAAAAAAAACTGCCGATGAGTGCGCGTTCTGCACTACGTCACAATTAAACCACATATTTGCACCACGCAGTTCAACACATCACCGGGCTACAGTTCGCTACATCGTCCAAATGTCCACACTTAAACTTTAGATTCACCCAATTGCATTTAAAAGTTCTGAAACCCGGAATAAACCTTTTTACTACAAAATCGACTATGGACAAAGCTACTTGTGTCCGCATCTAAAAGTCGAAGTCCAGAAAGAGCTACCGGTTTTCTAACCCTACACTCAGGTTATCGCGTCCCAAACCAGACGCACTGCCCTTCTCGCACGTTTCGAAAGTAACTGTGGCAAACATGCTTTTATGCACTTTCGCTGAAACGCGTGTCTGCGCCCCCGCCGGCCACATGAACGCTTACCGGTCACAGAGGAACAGGGCGCGGTCTCGAGCCGTCGGCGTCGACACGAAACGCACTGAGACACGAATGTCCAAATGCCACAATCTCTCACACAAATGCTTTCTTTTAGTTCACCATCCAATGAACACAAGCTCGGGGTGCCCTCAGCAAGCCCAAACGCTCCGACAAGCGTGTGAGGTTCCTGGATTCTTGAGAAGGGATGCCGTTGTGCTCGGTCATTATACAGCTCATCTTGAGTGGACTTAATTATAGGTTCAAAACCAATCACGTTCTCAGGTTCAAGACCCTGTCTAGCATTCTCCATACCTACTATCGAGCCCACCTCCGATTCGATACTGTTTATTTTGAAGAGTGCTTCAGCACTCCCATCGTGTTTTCTCGGACAAATAGCAGTTACGCTATCCTGTGAACTAGAATCCCCTCTCTCTCTGAGTGAGATATACGTATGGTCTAGGACCATTGACGTGGTGCCTGCTGCTACCTCTGTCGGTACAAAACAATCAGTGGCCACTATATCAGAGCCTTCATGGCATTCGCTGCCATCTTCCCAATGACGTTCTAGCGCTCCTTCCATGGAGCTATTGAGAGGTAGCCCTACCCCTTCCCGAAATGTGCTCGGCCTCTGAGACGTTCTGATACACACCTCATTCTGAATGGAGCTTCTTTGTTCCCTGCTATCGAAGCTTTGCTCCACAACATTTTCCACAGCTTCTAGGTCGCCCATATCCAGGCGCTCTTCTTCATAGGTGCTTGGCCTCTCAGAGGTCCCCAAGCAGCTAACGGAAGTAGTATGTTCCCAGCCAGAGGAGCTTTCCGTCGCTTCAACAAACTCCTCATGACTCCTGCCTTCTTGGCTGTCCACCTCTCTGCCTTCCTCTATCTGAGCTTCTCGCTCCGAAGTAAGGCTGTCGCGAGGCTCGAGGCCAACCTTGCAGGAATCGACTTCCCTCCAGCAAACGCTGCTATCGGAGCAAACATTCACCGCTTGCTCGACCTTCTGCATCGCCAGCTGCCCCCTTTTCGCCATCGCAAGCTCGAGTCGCCGCTCGAAGTCCACCCTCTCTAATTGGAGCTGCTGCTTCAGTATGCGTGTCTGACGCTCTATCAACACTTTATTTTCACGCGTTACGCGCTCTAGCTCCTCCTTCTTAGCTCTAAGCACCAATTCAAGCTTTTCCTTCGCCGCCTTTCGTTCTGCAGCCCGTTGCTCACGCTCCCTCTCCATCCGCTCCTCGTACCATACTCTAAACTCCGCTCCCGTCAGTCCCATTTTATCCGCCAACTCAATTAACTCCCACGTGTTCGTCATCGTGTTAACCGCGTCAAAAAAATCTACTGGAAAAACAAACGACTTTGTCCTGTCGCGGACGCCAATTTGTGATGCGGGTTCTTGTTGCTGATTTGTTTCTCCCGGGCTGAGCCTCAGAGAGTTTTGTTAATAAGGACAAAGCCGTTCGGTTTCCAAGAAACACACAAAAAGTTTAATTGAAAAGAAAAAAAGGCAAAGATTCCTCACAAAACAAAACACTTAATAAACAGTTGACTGGACATGACGAAACACATCTGTAAACACCCAACAAAAACGTTCAAAGTCAGTAACTAAACCTAACGTTCGAAAGGGGCTGAGTGATGGAGTAGCGCAAGAGTATCGGTGCAGTCTCACCCACAAGTTGGTTTTCGGCGGTGATGAGAAACCGGAACGCCGTGACTCCTGCGTCACTGCGTGGGCTGGACGAGGACGAGGGAACGCTGGCTGCTGGCGACACGTCGAAAAGCCCTACCAAATCGTGATGGTTTCGGCTTGAGGAGCGTGGACACGTCGGAGACGGGAGAACGCAGGCTGGTGGCGACGCGTCCGGGAACTAGGGTCGACCTAGTCAAGCAGCTGGGCGCACAGCTCGGGCCCGGAGCCCGACGGCTGTAGCTCGCCTGCCGGAACCAAAGTCCGCAGGCCCTGGAAAGGAGTTCAGGACCGGATGGCCACGGTCCTTTGGAGCGGGAACCCGACAGCAGGAGGCCCCGGCCGGTGGAAGTCCTGTAGGCTCGGGTCCGGAACCCAACGGCCCATCTTCAGCGCCCGGTCCGGTGACGACCTTCCGCTTGCACTGCCTGCCTCGAATTCCCCTTGCTCTGGTCTCCCCAGGCTCCTGCTTCAGCTCTGGCCCACTTGTCTCGTTCTCATTGGAGATACTGCTGTTTCGTGGTGTCAAGCCATTGGGCCTTGAAATCTCCGTGTTCGCTGCCCATTGGATGTTTTACCTTTTGTTTACTTCACGTCCTGCCACGCATCCTCGTGCTTGACGCTCTTTAACGTCGTCATTCTTGTTTAAGCAGCACCGCACGTGCACTCTGGTATTTCTCCTTTTGTTTTTTTTTTTCCGTGACGCGCACTTTTCGAAGGCGCGCACTTTGAACGCGCACCACACATCACATACGCCCCCCTTTTATTCAAGTTTTTTTTTTTTTTAGAAAAAAAAAACTGCCGATGAGTGCGCGTTCTGCACTACGTCACAATTAAACCACATATTTGCACCACGCAGTTCAACACATCACCGGGCTACAGTTCGCTACATCGTCCAAATGTCCACACTTAAACTTTAGATTCACCCAATTGCATTTAAAAGTTCTGAAACCCGGAATAAACCTTTTTACTACAAAATCGACTATGGACAAAGCTACTTGTGTCCGCATCTAAAAGTCGAAGTCCAGAAAGAGCTACCGGTTTTCTAACCCTACACTCAGGTTATCGCGTCCCAAACCAGACGCACTGCCCTTCTCGCACGTTTCGAAAGTAACTGTGGCAAACATGCTTTTATGCACTTTCGCTGAAACGCGTGTCTGCGCCCCCGCCGGCCACATGAACGCTTACCGGTCACAGAGGAACAGGGCGCGGTCTCGAGCCGTCGGCGTCGACACGAAACGCACTGAGACACGAATGTCCAAATGCCACAATCTCTCACACAAATGCTTTCTTTTAGTTCACCATCCATGAACACAAGCTCGGGGTGCCCTCAGCAAGCCCAAACGCTCCGACAAGCGTGTGAGGTTCCTGGATTCTTGAGAAGGGATGCCGTTGTGCTCGGTCATTATACAGCTCATCTTGAGTGGACTTAATTATAGGTTCAAAACCAATCACGTTCTCAGGTTCAAGACCCTGTCTAGCATTCTCCATACCTACTATCGAGCCCACCTCCGATTCGATACTGTTTATTTTGAAGAGTGCTTCAGCACTCCCATCGTGTTTTCTCGGACAAATAGCAGTTACGCTATCCTGTGAACTAGAATCCCCTCTCTCTCTGAGTGAGATATACGTATGGTCTAGGACCATTGACGTGGTGCCTGCTGCTACCTCTGTCGGTACAAAACAATCAGTGGCCACTATATCAGAGCCTTCATGGCATTCGCTGCCATCTTCCAATGACGTTCTAGCGCTCCTTCCATGGAGCTATTGAGAGGTAGCCCTACCCCTTCCCGAAATGTGCTCGGCCTCTGAGACGTTCTGATACACACCTCATTCTGAATGGAGCTTCTTTGTTCCCTGCTATCGAAGCTTTGCTCCACAACATTTTCCACAGCTTCTAGGTCGCCCATATCCAGGCGCTCTTCTTCATAGGTGCTTGGCCTCTCAGAGGTCCCCAAGCAGCTAACGGAAGTAGTATGTTCCCAGCCAGAGGAGCTTTCCGTCGCTTCAACAAACTCCTCATGACTCCTGCCTTCTTGGCTGTCCACCTCTCTGCCTTCCTCTATCTGAGCTTCTCGCTCCGAAGTAAGGCTGTCGCGAGGCTCGAGGCCAACCTTGCAGGAATCGACTTCCCTCCAGCAAACGCTGCTATCGGAGCAAACATTCACCGCTTGCTCGACCTTCTGCATCGCCAGCTGCCCCCTTTTCGCCATCGCAAGCTCGAGTCGCCGCTCGAAGTCCACCCTCTCTAATTGGAGCTGCTGCTTCAGTATGCGTGTCTGACGCTCTATCAACACTTTATTTTCACGCGTTACGCGCTCTAGCTCCTCCTTCTTAGCTCTAAGCACCAATTCAAGCTTTTCCTTCGCCGCCTTTCGTTCTGCAGCCCGTTGCTCACGCTCCCTCTCCATCCGCTCCTCGTACCATACTCTAAACTCCGCTCCCGTCAGTCCCTTTTATCCGCCAACTCAATTAACTCCCACGTGTTCGTCATCGTGTTAACCGCGTCAAAAAAAATCTACTGGAAAAACAAACGACTTTGTCCTGTCGCGGACGCCAATTTGTGATGCGGGTTCTTGTTGCTGATTTGTTTCTCCCGGGCTGAGCCTCAGAGAGTTTTGTTAATAAGGACAAAGCCGTTCGGTTTCCAAGAAACACACAAAAAGTTTAATTGAAAAGAAAAAAAGGCAAAGATTCCTCACAAAACAAAACACTTAATAAACAGTTGACTGGACATGACGAAACACATCTGTAAACACCCAACAAAAACGTTCAAAGTCAGTAACTAAACCTAACGTTCGAAAGGGGCTGAGTGATGGGAGTAGCGCAAGAGTATCGGTGCAGTCTCACCCACAAGTTGGTTTTCGGCGGTGATGAGAAACCGGAACGCCGTGACTCCTGCGTCACTGCGTGGGCTGGACGAGGACGAGGGAACGCTGGCTGCTGGCGACACGTCGAAAAGCCCTACCAATCGTGATGGTTTCGGCTTGAGGAGCGTGGACACGTCGGAGACGGGAGAACGCAGGCTGGTGGTCTGCTGTACGGCTTGCTCTTGACCGGCTCGCTCCTGCGGGTCGGGCGTCTTTCGAGACGTTTTCTAGCTGCCCTACCCTACCCTCGAGGGTGTCGAACCTCTGAGACATTTCATCTCGCATCTGCGTTATCTGCTGTTGTAGGTCCGCGCGCATCTGCATGAATTGCTGCTGTAAACCTACGAACATTTCCTGAAACATGCCTTTTACTTCTCCGAGTGTAGAGTCGCTTTGCTCATCGGCGTTTTCCTTTGCCCTTCGTTTATGCGGTGGCGTTTCTCCACTCATCGACGCGGGAACGGGCGTCGCCGGAGCTCGAAGAGGTGTCGACGCCCTAATGGGTGTTGGCGTGGTATGGGTCATCTCTGAGTGTTTTGGGTTCTTAAGCTTAGCGTTTTCTACTTTAAGCATTTTTACCTCTTCCCTTAGCGTCGCGTTTTCTCGCTTTATTTGCTCTAACAACTGTCTGATCTGTGTTATTTCCTGTTCTAAGGCGGACCCCGCGCGTGTAGGTGTAACAGCAGTGCCAGAGACCGCGTCTGCAAAGCTCACCTGTGCCTGAGTTTCTACCGCTCCTCGGCTGGATTGCAATCTTGACGTTGCCCTGGATCTCGATCGGGTTCTCGATCGGGTTCTCGAACGGGTTCTGGACCGGGTCCTCGACCTTGGTCTGCGACCGGGCTGCTTCCGACTGTCCCCCTCGTATGGTCCCGGGGTGAGCCTTCTGTGCGATGGCCTTCTGATCCCTGGGTGTTCTCGCTCGTTGCTTTGCCAGCTAGTTTGTTGTAGTCGTTGATGCCGTATGGTGTTTCGGCCTCCGCTTCTTCTCTTCTTCGTCGCTCGCTCCCAGCGTCTTCGCCGGACCAAATACGGTATCTTGTACTTTGCCTTGCAGCGTCTGTCTCCCGTAAGTGAGCTTGCCCGCATAGCTGACATCTTGCTTCACACTGGTGTTCTTGCGGCGGGTTGGCCACGCCGCATCCTCTGCATATTTTTTTCGTCTGGGTTGGGGCAAACGTCCGCCCTCTGTCCCAGCCTCCCACATTCGTAGCAAATGTCAGTGTGTTTTCTGTATAGCGAGCACCGGACGATGAGCGCTCCGTATTTCACGTATCTCGGCACGTGTAGTCCGTCGAAGAGCACGATTACATTGTCTGTGTTGCCCATCCTCTTCGCGTGTAATATGCTTGGGTTTCTTGCTGTCACTAGGTTGTCTATAATATCTTCGGAAGTTTCCTCTTGGGATATCCCTCTTATGAGTCCCTTAGATGTGTTTTCCGGCGCTGCTCTGTAGGCGCTGGCTTCGTGTTCTTGCTCTCCCACTCGGATCTTCGTGATGGCTCCGTACCGCCTGGCTCGCTCTTCGGACGGCGTGCTGACGACCACGATATTCTGCTTGTAGTTTATGCATATACTGTCTTCTTCTGCTGCTTCGCGACCGACGCCAGCGGCGTTTCTCAGGCAGCAGTATATGCGTGCCTGCCTGTGCTCCGAAACGCTGAGTCCTCCTCGTGGTCGCACGATCACTTTGTAGTCTTCTGCCAGTAGACGAGGAAGTCTGCTTGCATTAGCAATTTGTCGTATGGTTCGTTCACCTTTCCACTTGCTGTCCCCAGGCGCGCCCGTCGGCGCAGCAGCGTCTCTTATCATGGTTCTCTTCGGGCCTGAAATCCCTCCAGATGTTTTCGTGATGTTTCTTCTCTGCGGACTTCGCACCATCCGGCGTCGTTGGTAAAGTCCTCCGGTTGCATATCTTCTCCTTCCACGCTTACAACCTCCATCGTGGTGCTAGACGCGCCGTCGAGGCGTTCCGGGGTCGCCCCAGGCGTCCTCGTCGACGCGTTGGACCTAGCTCTCCCCGCCGCTGCGGCGGCAGACGCAATTTTTGATCTTCGTGGCGACTCAGAATTATCGGGGAGAATTTCTAGTAGGACGTGGTCTATGTTGCGTACGCCAGTATCGTGTTCTACAGCAGTTATATTACGATGTATCAGTGTGGTTACTGTTGCTTTTTAGCTAAAGTGCTATATGATTTGTATCCTGATAATTTTGCGGTCCCCCCAGTTTCCTGGAGGGCGATTACATCTGGTGCTTGCTTGGTTTTTACGAATTGCTGCAGGTTACCCCGCTTACGACGAAACCCACGACAATTCCACTGCCAAATCGTGTATTCATTAGGCGGCGCCATGTTGGCTACTCGAGTTTTCTAGGCAGCTGTTCTCAGCCGCAGGTGGTCTGCTGTACGGCTTGCTCTTGACCGGCCTCGCTCCTGCGGGTCGGGCGTCTTTCGAGACGTTTTCTAGCTGCCCTACCCTACCCTCGAGGGTGTCGAACCTCTGAGACATTTCATCTCGCATCTGCGTTATCTGCTGTTGTAGGTCCGCGCGCATCTGCATGAATTGCTGCTGTAAACCTACGAACATTTCCTGAAACATGCCTTTTACTTCTCCGAGTGTAGAGTCGCTTTGCTCATCGGCGTTTTCCTTTGCCCTTCGTTTATGCGGTGGCGTTTCTCCACTCATCGACGCGGGAACGGGCGTCGCCGGAGCTCGAAGAGGTGTCGACGCCCTAATGGGTGTTGGCGTGGTATGGGTCATCTCTGAGTGTTTTGGGTTCTTAAGCTTAGCGTTTTCTACTTTAAGCATTTTTACCTCTTCCCTTAGCGTCGCGTTTTCTCGCTTTATTTGCTCTAACAACTGTCTGATCTGTGTTATTTCCTGTTCTAAGGCGGACCCCGCGCGTGTAGGTGTAACAGCAGTGCCAGAGACCGCGTCTGCAAAGCTCACCTGTGCCTGAGTTTCTACCGCTCCTCGGCTGGATTGCAATCTTGACGTTGCCCTGGATCTCGATCGGGTTCTCGATCGGGTTCTCGAACGGTTCTGGACCGGGTCCTCGACCTTGGTCTGCGACCGGGCTGCTTCCGACTGTCCCCCTCGTATGGTCCCGGGGGTGAGCCTTCTGTGCGATGGCCTTCTGATCCCTGGTGTTCTCGCTCGTTGCTTTGCCAGCTAGTTTGTTGTAGTCGTTGATGCCGTATGGTGTTTCGGCCTCCGCTTCTTCTCTTCTTCGTCGCTCCCAGCGTCTTCGCCGGACCAATACGGTATCTTGTACTTTGCCTTGCAGCGTCTGTCTCCCGTAAAGTGAGCTTGCCCGCATAGCTGACATCTTGCTTCACACTGGTGTTCTTGCGGCGGGTTGGCCACGCCGCATCCTCTGCATATTTTTTCGTCTGGGTTGGGGCAAACGTCCGCCCTCTGTCCCAGCCTCCCACATTCGTAGCAAATGTCAGTGTGTTTTCTGTATAGCGAGCACCGGACGATGAGCGCTCCGTATTTCACGTATCTCGGCACGTGTAGTCCGTCGAAGAGCACGATTACATGTCTGTGTTGCCCATCCTCTTCGCGTGTAATATGCTTGGGTTTCTTGCTGTCACTAGGTTGTCTATAATATCTTCGGAAGTTTCCTCTTGGGATATCCCTCTTATGAGTCCCTTAGATGTGTTTTCCGGCGCTGCTCTGTAGGCGCTGGCTTCGTGTTCTTGCTCTCCCACTCGGATCTTCGTGATGGCTCCGTACCGCCTGGCTCGCTCTTCGGACGGCGTGCTGACGACCACGATATTCTGCTTGTAGTTTATGCATATACTGTCTTCTTCTGCTGCTTCGCGACCGACGCCAGCGGCGTTTCTCAGGCAGCAGTATATGCGTGCCTGCCTGTGCTCCGAAACGCTGAGTCCTCCTCGTGGTCGCACGATCACTTTGTAGTCTTCTGCCAGTAGACGAGGAAGTCTGCTTGCATTAGCAATTTGTCGTATGGTTCGTTCACCTTTCCACTTGCTGTCCCCAGGCGCGCCGTCGGCGCAGCAGCGTCTCTTATCATGGTTCTCTTCGGGCCTGAAATCCCTCCAGATGTTTTCGTGATGTTTCTTCTGCGGACTTCGCACCATCCGGCGTCGTTGGTAAAGTCCTCCGGTTGCATATCTTCTCCTTCCACGCTTACAACCTCCATCGTGGTGCTAGACGCGCCGTCGAGGCGTTCCGGGGTCGCCCCAGGCGTCCTCGTCGACGCGTTGGACCTAGCTCTCCCCGCCGCTGCGGCGGCAGACGCAATGTTTGATCTTCGTGGCGACTCAGAATTATCGGTGTCAGTGCCGAAAAAGCGGGCCCACCTTGCAATAGTTGGTATCCAGGTGTTCCGCTGAACTTCCTCCGTCGATTGGCGTAGAGACTTTAGCCACGTTTTGCAATTTTTTAACAAAAATCATTTGAAAACTGCGGAGCCTACACAACGTGCGTCCGCACTCTGCGACTCCTAGCATCCAACCCTCAGAATACGTAAAGCAAATATAATTTGGAGGTACCTATGCATGAAATGTCTTCGTGATGACATTTCTGGTCGATTCGTAAAGTTAACAACCAGCGGCCATGACAAAGCTCTCTTTAGGCCTGCATTTCATTAACAACACGAAAAAAAAAGCCGCCGCGCACGCAGGAGATGACTGTTCATGGCAGAGGCTTCCGGGACACAAACGGCGTCTTCCGGTGGCTTCCACCACGTGCGCTCAATGCGCCATCCAGCTCCCCCCTGGTAGAGATCAGTTGGTACACAGGCTAGTCAAAGAGATGCTTCGAATCTAATAATCAGCACCGTGCTCGTTGAGATCCTCACAAACTGCTGACAGAGCTAATCACCGAGGCCGTGTCCTTCACGAGTTCAGTCGCTACGTTCTAGCGCGTCGCTTCACCGACGCGCGCCCTTTTCATCCTCTTCTTTATTGTCTGCTTGCACCCAGAGCACGTCGGCATGGTTGATTAGTTTTATGGCTGGGCGATATAACTAGCTTATTGAGGACATGCTATGGCCGTGCTAATTAAGCCAGGTCGTGCTAAGACCAAGGTACTTAAGCGACATTTTACTAAGGCTATGCTGATGAATCGATGTAAAGCTAAACTTCGTAAGGTTGTGCTACTTAGCACAACGCTTTTAGGAGCATGCAAGTTAGAACCAAGCTCATTAGTTTCTATGACCGTGTTAGTTAGAATTGTGCAAATTAAGATTATGCCGTTTACTATCTTTCAATCAGACCTCGCTAATTATACCGCTTCATTCGCAGAGCGCACTCGGCGAATAAAAAAGACTTTCTTGCAAGAATAATTGTGGAAACCAATAAAGGTAAGTATGTACCCGCATGAAAGTCTGCATGAAAGTCTGAACAGTGAGGTTACGGTGGAAAGGTGTCCGTCCTTTCATGCCTGCAAGACATCACGTTGCACATGTCCTACCATCCACACCGTCCACCTCAATGCTGATACGCAAAGAACATTACAAACTCGTATATTGAAGTACCTATCATGCTTGTCATTTTACGTCTTTTGGAATTCATATCAAGTGTTATTTATTTACGAAGTACCAGGTGCTCTACTGAGAGCTTGACACGTGAGCCCATAAAAGCGGCTCACTGTAACACGCCTACTTACTCTGACGAAGGCCATGCCATGGCTTAAACGTTAGCAAAAGCTTCTTCGTTTTCAAAGTGTGCTACCTTCAACTTCATTTAGCACACAAACACACACACATAATATATATATATATATATATATATATATATATATATATAATATATATATATATATATATATATATATATATATATATATATATATGACAAAACCAAGAATCCACCATTCTGTTGTGCAACAATAAAGAGAGAGAGAGAGAGAGAAATAGAGAGGAAAGGCAGGGAGGTTAACCAAGCTTGGCTCGGTTGGCTACCCTACACTTGGGGGGGGGAAAGGAGAAAGGGGATTGATTTATATGTGGGGTCTAACGTCCCAAAACCACCATATGATTATGAGAGACGCCGTAGTGGAGGCTCCGGAAATTTTGACCACCTGGGGTTCTTTAACGTGCACCCAAATCTGAGCACATGTGCAACAATAAAGAAATATCATAAGACTATGATCAGCCTTCCATAAATCACACACTAATCAAAAGCCGATACTAAGCTTACGCGAGAGTAACATACGTCCGAGAATGTCTTGGCTGTAGCAGCTATTTTCAAATGTTATCATTTAAAGCCTAATTTCGCAGCTAAATATGTTTTCTTCTTTGAATTTATTCATTTGGCTCAACAAGCCAACTCCTGCTATTAAAAGTTAATTTCATTTCTTTCGTTGCTACAGTCCTTGATTTCACGAAACGAAAAAGCAACGTTCACTTTAAGAATAACACAAAAGATGACAAATGACGACAGGCGCTGCCTTCGTATGCGCCTGCCATTTGTCTTTTTTGTGTTTGTTTGAAATAGGCGTTGCTTTTTCTTTTTTTTTGCACAATGAACGAACTTGCCCGTGCCTTAGTCCTAGCATGATTTCATAAAAAACTTCAGAACATCCCCCGCAACAAAGAATGTAATTATGAAGAAAAGTTTTAAATACGATATTTTTAATGCAGAAATTTTGGCCTGTCTGTGACATGATTCAGACACGCGGATAAACTTTAAGCACTCGCTTAACGCTTAGCCACTTTGAACTGGTGGCTCGTGAACATTGTCGATCAATAAGCAGATATCACGCACATCTGAGGCGCAAAATCAATAAGTAAGCATTTGGAAATGAGTTCTTTTACTAGAAAATACACAGATACGTAATTGTAAAGACCATAATGTATCTTACGCTGCGCTGAAATTGCGACGCTATGCACAAAAAGCACTCTGCCGACAAAGGATCCTTCATGTGCGTGCGCACGTGAAGGCTCCTACTGACGACATCATGCTGCCTTCTTGCAGTCACCTTGAGTTCTGCATGTCTCCCGATGACACTGCCAGATGACGTCTATATCTCACGCAGCAAGGCCTGTATTTCATCAATACCAGCCAGATGCGGCCGATCCAACATAGAGGAGGCAATGTCTGAGGCAAGGCAAAACATAAACGGGCACTTCCCCGGCTGAAGAACGATATTTGCAGTGAAGCACGAAGACACGCAGCTAATTTCGTCATTGAGGACTTTCAGACACAGTTCTTGAAATCCCTTGTATGCGAGACTGAAGATGTATAGGTGTGGTTGTGTGCATGAATGCGTGTCTTTCCCTGTTTGTGTGTGTGCGTGCAAGTTCAAACCACAGCAGGGCGTCAAAATATACTTTGTTTCATACACACGTTACTTGTAGCGATCAGGGTTTCGTGGCAGAGTGGTGGACATAGTCTTTTCTTTGAGTACGCATGGGAATGCTTATGTGCACGAAATCGGAAATGCAGATCCTGGACAGATGTCATTGCAGCTGGCACTGTTGACAATGATATGATGCAGTGTGCATGTGGCACATTACTTCAAATGCTCATCTGAATAATAGCCATTCTGAAATGAATATCTATGTCGTTTTTGAATACTGCATATCTGCCACGACACATTGCCAGAGAAAACAAACAAACAAAACATTGCATCTTTATATTGTTTTATATGTCAGTGTAGAAGCTCCAGTGGTTACATATTGCGCAATGATGTTGAGAGCATTAGTCCATCTTCAATCATCCCCGACGACTACCAAAATCGTATGGCATCTGCGAGCGTCTAGCCAAACATATTAAAACAATTCCGTACGTGTTGTGAGGTGTACAAGTGCATCCTCTTCCACATGATTGCCATGCGTGTCTGTTTCTGCACTGAATAAAAGGAAAAACGCAAATAGTAAGAAAATAAGTAAACTGAAGGGCAATGTGTCAACTTGCGATAAATAAGCTTAATAAACGCAATGCTTGCAGTGAGAACAACAAGAAAAGAAAAAGAATTACGTGCGGCCCGCATGGAAAGCACGGCACTTTCACGGTGAGTGCTAGAATTGCAGCACTTATAAAACCAGTAAACTATCTTAGGGCTACTAATACAAGTAGGCTTGGAAGCCACCCGCTATACCGTAAATCACAACTTTTGTTAACATGGCAAGCGCTCGCTCCGCCGTTATTGGTCATTCTGCGGAGAAACGAGGTACCCGCTAGGCATTTGCAAGTTATTACGTGTACTTTGTTTATGCGGTACCTGATGGTGAATTGTATCCGAGATCTTTGCAATCAGTTGGATGGGAATGATGGATAGTACATAGATTTGCCTAGCCTTCGGGCTGGCGGGTTCCGAACGGACTTGTGGCTTCGTTTAATGAAGTGTTTTAGTTGCGATTAGAATAAAAAAAGCAATCGTTTTGAACTTCATGACCTCATTCAAATTGGTGAGCCTAGAGGTCACGGTAGTGAAGTGCAATCGCTGAACATTTTCAAATTGTTACTTCGTGACAAAGCAGCTCCAAGCCGCTCGAAGCCAAATGGAGCCGAAAGTAGGAAGGCAATCCGCCTACTACCCATCATTCCCATGCTTGCTGGAGCCTCATGCATTGCAGCTCCCTTGACACTAGTTCCAGAGTTCCATCTTGCGTACTTGAAGAAAACTCTATACTCATGATAGCTTGCACTGCAAAAGGCCTCGGTCACCAAACACAAACGTGTGAGCGGCTCAACTTTTTGAAGGACCTGCGTGAACAATCCCTCGAATATTACGAGGGCATGAGATGCACCGCATAGTTATCAATAAAGGCAAAAATCCTGTATTTATCCACAATGAATTCGGCAGAAGTTGCATCCTCTAGTTTTCTAAGCGGTATACTCAACATATGATTCGCTGTCTACAGTAATATAGTTACTCGTGCTGGGTGGCAGGGTCGCGTTGCGGATAACGGTAACACATCATTCACCCAACCTTTCTCTTTAACTGGTAGTATGCAAGGTATATAACATCTTACATGACATAACGCGTGTAATACCAGACCTATCATTTTGACCTATAATAGACAGCGACGTTTGTTATGGCATCCTATAAAGCGATTCATTTTGTCACAAAGAATCGCTCATTTTCGTTCCATGACACTGACTATGACTGTGTAACTAGTAGTAGCTCCTACTATGCAACAGTTCTTTATTTCCTGACCTTCTAAACCAAATGTTTTGGTCATTTCAGTAAATGCTTGTTTTGTGGGATATAATATTTGGCGGGCTATTTTTTATTCACTTTTTAAGTAATTTGAACGTTATTAACCAAGACTGTTATTAGGCAATAACTTGAATATTTGACTCATTTCTTAAGAAACAGTGCTAGACAACCATTATTAAACATATCCCATAAGTCAACAGCAGCCAAACGTTAGCCATGAGAAGCGAAAATGACCAAGTACGAGCTAATCGAAGTCTGCTACGTGACGGTGCGCATACAATATCCACTACAGTTGTGCACGGGCTCAATGGTCGAGCCGTAGCCCAGCCCGGGACAGCCCGACGTACTAAATCAAAACCAGCCCGATGCTCGAAATCAAAAGCTTGGGACTGGACCAGTCCGGCCTGACAATACGGAGGTTGGCGGCGGAGAGAAGAAGTCGCTTTCCGATAACGAGGTATTTTATTCAGCATATCAAAGTGAAACCTAAGCAAACAAGAAACGACAGTCACAATAAGCATATACCATTGTAAGTTGTGTAAAAATGAAATATTCACTGATTCCGGCTTCAGTGAAGTGTAGCGCTTCTGCGTCACATATCTCGCCCAACTGAAAAACCACTTGAACTGCGAATGTCATTTAGCGCAATCATTGTATATTTACAATAATCACACTGTTTGTACGTCCAGAAGTTTAGTACCTCAAGTATATATATCCAAGGTAAAGGCGGTACGCAGTACAAAACAGATCTAGCGCAATCTACCTGTTCTTCCATCAATCCGTCCGTCCGTCCACCCATCTATTCATTCATCCATTTATGTGTGCAGATTCAGAAGAATTTCATTATTTAGCGGTAATTACTAGAGGACACTTTTCTAAAATCTTAAAATGGCAATGAGTTTTTTGCATTCATGACTTCAATTCTGTCAATTGATTTACCTGCCTCACCAAACTAATTAAAAATAATAATTTAGGTTCCTTAATAACTGTTCTAAATGATGTCTTCAACCCTTTTATGAGGCCTGCCACTACAGAAAAAGCAACTCTGAAGACGGCGAGCAAATAGCGCCGTGTTTTAATTTTTAATGAATATTGCACATATTTATTATAACACACACACTCTCTCTCTCAATATATATATATATATATATATATATATATGATCGACATAGCAATGTTTAAAATAAAATGGGACCCTACTTTTTCGGCAATACATATAATTTGTCTAAATTATTCTCCTTTGCATCCCATACAAGCATGCTATAACTCAAAGTAATGTCCCTTAAACTACGTCAGCCATGCTGGCTTGCCCTAGCTGAGTATATAAACCTTAAGACGCCATTCATTCATGTGAGTCACCAATCTGTGCACTGAAGTCACACAGTACGGAAGCATCTAGTATTTCTCCTCTACAGAAATGCAAACGCCGCGCACATTCGGGTCAGCGGCCGAGTGCCGTACTAACTGAAGCACTGCAAGAACTCGCCATGAATAATTGTAAGCCAAACAAACTAAGGTGCACGCCTGGAAAAAAAGTCTCTCCTCTTCTATGAGCACACCTCCTGGAATGGGCCTGTTGTGCGTCTATTCAAGCACTGCTAATTTGTAATAATATAAATTGATGAGGCTTAGCATACCCAAAACACGATATGTTTATGTGAGATGCTGTGAGGAAGGGCTTCGGAAATTCCGACTGCCTGGGGTTCTTCAAAGGTCGCCTAAGTAAAAATACACGGGCCTCCAGCATTATCGCTTCTTTTATTATGCGGCCGGTGTCGCCGGGATTTGAACCGGTGGCCTACCAATTAGCAGCCAAGCATATAACCACTAAATCATTGTGGCAGGTTAGTGCAATGACTGTTAGGCATGTGAAAATGGAAAAATTTTTGTGATAGTGGCAAGCCATCAAACACGTGGACTTAAAAACCAGCAAGTTATATAAGCAGTGACTAGCACACTATAAAATGTAGAAATAGCTATAGCTGTACTTACGTCATTTGTACAAGCATATCTAATTCTCGCGCCAGCACGAGGAGGAAGTCACATCTGCAATAAATAAAAAACCATTGCATTACGTTAGATCGCACTACATCACACTACATAACAATACATAACATTTATTTCATTGCACTGCATTACATTAAATAACTACCCTGGTTCACACACCGACAAGCTGAAATATATTAAGAAAAGCGAGTTATCCCACATCATGTTGACCTGTCAAAAGCGGTTGAAAAGGGTGGTGCGATCACTGTGATGACATTGAGACAACATGCTCTTCAGCAGAGATCCAGAGGAACAGCTCTGGCCAACCTGACGAGCAGGATGCCGCTAAGGCTCAAGGGTTCCTGGCAGACGTCGGCGTTGTGTCGCTATGTGTCATGATACCTTTCATCATTGTTTGACATCTTTGAACGACATGCGAGAAATTTAGACGTTATTGTGGGCTGCACAGAACAAGTTATACGAACTAAAAAGTAGGGTACCATTTAGGACAAACAGTTTATGCGCGAGTCATCCCAATATATTTCGTATGTGTACGTGCCCAGAAACATCTCTCGAGCGTCAAAACGAATCCCAGACAACCGCGAACGAAGGAACATTTTGTCAATTATTTATTCATTTTTCGCAGAATTGTTGGTATGCAATCGCCGCTCAATAAGCCCCAAAGTTTGATAAAAAGGGCTGGAGATATTTTACCCCGAATTTCGGACATGATGTTTTGTACACTTTCTTTTCTCTTCCTGCCTCCCCACAATAAGCAAGAAGAAACAATAAAAAACCTACCCGGTTTCAGTACTAATTGCACGCATTCAGTTTTGCTCTGGCTCGCAGATATCAAATCATATTGCGTTTGGTGAACCACGTCGATAAAGTAAACTTTTGCTTTAGTGAGGCATAAAAGTGTTGCTTATTTAGTATGACAATTGCCGGCATGTAAACTGAGCCGGCAATAACAGTGGAATGGGACGCAGGATTGAAACTATGTCTAGTTCGTAGTACCTCGCAATGCAACGGCAACGCAACCACATGCAGCGAAAAGAAAGGAAGTGGAACGCTAGGTTTCGTGTAATGTCTTGTCTCTGTCCGTTGGTGGCAGCGCTGTCTACGTTATGAAGAGTGATACGCCTGATAATCTGTATCCAGTACTACGAATCGCAACAGTGTTGCTTAAGATCACGCGAATTTCCAGTGGGCTCAATTGTATCTCCCCATCTTTGCCTCCCTTAATCCACTTGACGCCAGCGTAGGGTATCAGTCCATACGCGCATCTGATTAATTTTCCTGCCTTTCTTTCCATCTGGGATGTTGCTGCTCTACATCCAGCACACTGCTGGTGTTTGCTTAGCTTTTGCATTGTAAACTTCGCCTCCTATAAGTGTATACGGACTTGTGGTGATTGTTAGACTCGCTGGCTTTGTCAGTGTATGCAACCTGGTAGTCTTGAACTGTGTTCATTGAACAAAAGGCACCGTATAGGCATTACCAGCCGTTAATAATTTACTTTGAATAAAATTTGGGCACCGATTAGACAGATGTTGTCTTAATTTTGTAATGCCCTTTTGTTGAGGGCAGTAAAGCAACAACTCTCTGCTGGTGAATTCTCACGTATTGCGTAGCATTTTTGATATTACTTAATAGAATTATACTATTCGAACTGGTATGGATGGCACCAAAAAAAAAAGCGCCATTGTAACTGGAGACGATCATTCCGGTGAAAGGAGTGGTTACGCTATGTTGAGCTTCCAACGAAAATTTTATAGCGGAATTACGCAACCCATTGTTCTGCATCGCTTCACTATAAATCATATGCAAAATTGCTGCCATCTGTCGGCCGTTGTGTGAATAGCCGCCATGTTAGAGGCTGAACGGGGCGCAGTATGCACAGTCCGCGCAGGGCAGCGTGTGTTTACGTAGACGTATACGCAAGGCGTATTGACGTGAGGCATTTGTCAGCTGATAATTGCAATGCCGACGTATTGCTGCGTCTCTTACAGAACAAGAGGAACTAGGAATGCTGAAGAAGAAATGTAAGTTGTAAACTTAGTTCCTTTGTTATTTTCTCAAGCTGATGACATTTCCAGCATGTGCTCCTGCTACTGTTCCTGAAACATGCGTTTGCGTTCTTCTTTCTAAGCAAGTAAGACGTGCAATAAAACTTGTATTCTAGTTCCCACAAGTTACTGCACGCCGAAGCAAGGTAGTTATTCAATGATTTTGCTAGCACCCGTTTACAAAGTGAAGGCGACTCGTACGCTTTACGCTGAAGGCACCTTCACCCAACAAACTTTATCGCAGATATAATAGCGCGTGTCAACATTTCGTTGAATGTGTTTTGTTCATCATGTTTGGGTAACGACAACGCTGTATCAGAAGAAGTGCGCGTCCTTGGTGCCTTCTGAGAAGGGAGCGACGATGCAAGAGCATTATTGATTCATCAGGTTTTGTTCCCCTTTCTGGAGTGTGACAAGCTACCGTTTAGGGGTATGAATTACGCATGACTGCACACGTTTTTCAAGCATTCTACGGGCTCAGCACATGCAACGAAATGCAGGCACGTGAAATTAGCCGCGATAATTCTCGTTACGTTATAAGTGGCTTCCGCGTAAAGTGTAGGCGTCACCTTCACCTTGTGAACGGCTGCTAGAGAAAACATTGCAAAAGCTGCCTTGATGATCGATTGATATGTGAGGTTTAACGTCCCGAACCACCATATGATTACAAGAGACGCCGTAGTGGAGGGCTCCGGAAATTTCAACCACCTAGTGTTCTTTAACGTGCACCCAAATCTGAGCACATGGGCCTACAACATTTCCGCCTCTATCGGAAATGCAGCCACAGCAGCCGCGATTTGAACCCACGGCCTGCGGGTCGGCAGCCGAGTACGTTAGCCACTAGACCACCGCGGCGGGGCGCAAAAGCTGCCTTGACTAGGCGAGCTGCAATTTGTGGGAACACAAGTGCTATTGCAAGTTTTATTTTCACGTCTTATTTCACGTCTTAGAAAGACGACTGCAAAGACGTCTTCGGGAAGCAGTAGCCGGAGCACTTTGTCGAAACGTCGTCGTGAGCTTGAAAAAAAAAATAAGTGATGTTTCCGGCTTACGTTTTCGACTTCAGCATACCGAGGTTCTTCCTGTGTGCAACAAGGGATGCCGCAATACGTCGTCATTGCGATTATCAGCCAACACGCATGTCTCACGCCGCAATGTCTTACCCACAAGTATATGTAAGCACACGCGAACTGTACGTACTGCACTGCGCAGAGCCTCTAACATGGTGGTATGCGCAAGATGAAAGACAAATGGCAGTAATATTAAATAAGTCTATTGAAACCTGCATGTAATGAATGGGTCGACAAAAAGAGCGTCAACCTGGAGTGGTCTGCAACATCCGTGAGGGCTACCCAGCGTGTCCAACACTTTGTCACGTGGCTTCAGAAGTAGTAGTGTGTTTTTGTAAACCATTGAGTATAGATGGCGCCTGAAAAAAAATGGCAGATACCCCGTACAGTGGGAATCGATGATATGCGAACCACGAGTAACAAAGGTTGGTATGTAACTTTAAAATCAGCTCAACGTAACAAGGTGGAGGTAAATAATGCCGTACATGACTTCCGTGTCATGATTATCATGTTTTGATGTGTCGTTTACCATCGTAATTTATTTACATGACGTGATGCCAAATTTAGTATGCGTGGAGCTATGAAAACGGCCGCGAGCACGCTATTAGCGTAGTATGTTGTCATGTTCCTACATGACATGCGTGTCATTATTTCCACGTTAATATCTGTCACGTATGTTCGCGATGATGTCATGTCATACCATACCAGTTTTGCAACATGTCATGTGAAAAAAACCACTGCAAGAGCCGCAGGACCATGAAATGTAAATCATGACATTTATGACATACATTCATGATTTTCATGTCACGACTAGCTAAATATGTTCTTCATACAGTCATGTTATGCCATACCAAGTTTGGTATTGATACTATTATCGAAACAGACAGGAGAGCTAGAATCCGTAGGCGGCTAGATAAATAGATAGGTACGCTCAAAGTCGCCGAAGTTGGCTAAGAAATGCTTCGCTTTTCAAAACGCGCCGTTTGGTCTGGTTCTTGAGCGCAGAAACGCGTGGTCTCCTTTTCTAGGTCGAAATCCGCTCACGTCCTCGACCTATTACAACTAGGTGATAATAGGTATTTGAGTTGCATTGAGAAATCTAGGTCGGTTTTGTACCGCGCGCTGTTGATTGATTGATATGTGGGGTTTAACGTCCCAAACCACTATTTGATTATGAGAGACGCCGTAGTGGAGGGCTCCGGAAATTTCGACCACCCTGGGGTTCTTTAACGTGCACCCACATCTGAGCACACAGGCCTACATTTCCGCCTCAACCGGAAATGCAGCCGCCGCAGCCGGGATACCAGCGCGCTGTTATTGTCATAACATTTACTTTTAAAAGTGAGGTATGCCCGACCACGCATTCGGATTTGTTCCAGCTGTTTCTTCGTAAAAGTGCAAACGCAGTCTAACTGAGCAGTCTAAAGTTGAATGAGTTATAGCCACAAACTGCGATGCAGTTGTACTTGTAATTCACAGGACTGCTCATATAACGACAAAGTCTCCGCGTTCACCAATAAACATTGAGTGAGTTTGGCGTTTAATGGGATCACCGCAGAGCATTCAGCTGTGAGCAGATGAAACCTTTTAAAACCACATAGGTCACTGGTTCACTGGCATGCACAAAGGGTGGCACAGCCGGCCTAGGTACCCTCTCTTATCGCTTGGCAATTTTTGCCTGGCATGCAGAGCACGAAACGACCTTCATCTGGAGCCTAGCCCCCACTTCAGATCAAGGAAGTGGCCTGCGTACCTTCGAAAAAAAAGTTCTTTAACACACCTGCACAGATGATTTAAGATTGGGGCATTTGTTTTTAAATCTTATACTAATAATACATTCTCGCTTACAAAATTAAGAATCAATTCGGCAGCTGCACTTACAGAGCCGTGTCTAATGAAGCGCTGCCACCACAAACGAGGGCAGAATTACGGGCTTCATCTTCACGGCGTCTCTAAGACTCAACTACTAGTCTTTGCTTAAATTTATAACAATGGTTGACAGACAGGACATTTGTGATACAGCCTACGTACAGCTAGTCTTTCGCTGTCATCAATATCGCCTTGTGTCTATTGTCAGTCGTGGTGGCAGGCATACGAATGCGTGTTCTCGGATTCTTGAATTAATTACGAAGTATTTCGATCGAACCAAATGGCAAACTACTCGTGCCGAATATTCGCAGTCTCAAATTTACGCACATCGCCATGAAATAAACAATGAGGAATCTTGGCCAAAGTTTCAACTGGCTGCCACCAGAGCAATACGATAAACAGGCTCAAAATATGTAAGAGTGGTACCACAACAACAACAATAAAACGGAAGTTCGACAACTCGGTCCTACTTTCACAACAATTTGGCATTACGCCTATGACTTTTACCCTATCGATTGCTCACAAACACTAAAAAAAAACTAAGATTGTACCAAGATACATTAAGCGCGAGTGCGTCTTACAGAGGTCATTCGTTCTTAAACGAGGCTTTTAAGTGGCTTAACAGTGATACGAGTAGGAAACTGCGAAGCGTTTGGGCATTTTAATCACAATATCGCAATGAGTGATATATTGATAATTGGCGCTGCAAACTCTCTCACGTCAGAACCTTTATGACGCATGTGAAAGGATACACATGTTGTACGCTGTGGTGACGTGTAGTCTCCAGCTTCAAAAATCTGATTTGTCTTTGTCGGCAGTGGTGCAAGCCAGCTAACGAACTGGGGTTCTTTAGGCCGTTGCACGCCATAATAAACATCAATTTGTATGCTATGCTAAAACATGTAAGTCCTGATACTCCAGATTATGCACATAAATAACGAAAATTAACGTCCCAGCTTTAGAAAGTTGAATAGCATGCTTGTTTAGTTTCAGCGTAAAGGCACAAAGTGATTACCATTTCCGAAGGCATTTTCGCACAATATAAAACAATAGCGGAGTTAACAACAGCCAGGTAAAACTTGAGACTGTGAAATAGGCCAATCTTAAAGGGACACTGAAGAGCTAGCAAACAATTTTTCGTTAATTCGTAAAGTACCCTTTCACAATTCTGAAAACACCACTCTGACCGCGACACGATGCTTTGTGAATGACAAAATGCGCTAAAAGAAAATGCAAGTAAAGGGGCCACCAAGAGATTCCCGCACAAAACACCCTGACGTCATAAGTTTTGAAGACGTCTACAGTGTCCCAAGTGGCTTCTAATTAATAAAATTGAAGTACACTGTCATGTAGGTGCCATATACCTAGCATACAAAGTTTCAGAAAACTTCACCTAGCCCATTTTGCGAAAATACTCAAAATACATTTTGAAATTTGTTACGTCACGAGGGGAGATTTTGTAGCGTAATTTAAAATGAAGCTTCAACCTCGATTTCCTCCGCTAATATCAAAGTTTCAACAGTGAAGCTTATGACATTAGAAGTATTTGAGTGCAGTTTATCAATGTAAGCTAAGTCATTGTTATAATAAGCTCACACCAAACATATAATCTGGGTCCGCTCGGCGAAGCACCGTTCAGGGCGAGTTTTCCAGTCTGACTGCAGCGCCAATACACATAGCCTAGTGGATATAAAAAAAAGCAACCTTAAGGACAGCTTCGGTGAAAACGCAACGCGACGCGTGCGTCTTGCACCCTGCATCTGTCGGCGGATTGTGGCAGGGATCACTTCTTCTGGCAAGGTTAACGACCAAAGTACGGTGTTTACGATGCTTTGCTCATCCTAGTGCAGCCATAAAAAGAACTGTTCCAGCCTGTGGTCAGTGCGGCTCCGCTTGGACATCGACCCGACGCCTGTCCGGCCCCAAACGAGACCTTTGTGGTATCTGCGGAAAAGCAGTGCCACTCACGGATGGCACCCGTGCTTCTTGAGTGTACGCCCTGGTGCGCTCTCTGTGCTGGGTCCCACATCACTGGGGACCGGGGCTGTAAAGAGCGCAATACAGGGCACCGCCATTCATGGCGCCCCGTACTTCATCGGTAGGTCAAGCTGACCTCAAGAAGAGAAGACCTCGGCACCGACGGAAATCAGGCTCTCGGTTGTCGCTGCAGGTGGCAAGGAGGACCGCAAGGAGGATCGGCGTGGAAGAAAGTTCACGGAACATATTTCCACCCTGGGCCTCACTATCCTTACGGACCCTGCACACCCGACCCGTGTTGGTAATTCTGTAACTCGAGACACATGTCCTGATCTCACACTTACCAAGCACATCAAGTATGCAGAATGGTTAAACATGGAAACCCTCGGCAGTGACTACTGATTTTTTCTAACTACAATTCGGACATATCCCCTTACCCGTCCCGACCACCAAGCGAAACATCTGAACTGGGACAAGTTCCGTTCGGAGTACACGACTTTGGCACCCATAGCTCAACAAGGCTATGCCTCTTGGTCCCAACACCTTGTGACATCCCTTCGCCAAATTGAACAGACGATTCAGCTCTCAGAAGCCACTGCGGCAGTGGATCATCATCTCCTGTGGTTCTGGGAGGCTCGGCATAGCCTAGTCCGCCGATGGCACCAACAAAAGCATATTCATCAGCTCAAAATCCGCATAGCATCGCTCACTCGGGAAGCAGCCGAGTACGCGGCCAAGCTCTCTGACTCCATTTGGGTTGAACGCTGCAACGATGCCTCCAAGCATATGTCAAACCGCAACACGTGGTGTTTCTTCAGGGCTCTCATAGACCCTAGCCAAACATGCACAGAAATGCAAAAGCATCTTCAACGTGCACTTCACGCTTACGCGGGTGACGTGGATGGATTGGCATAGGCGCTTAGAGATAAATATCTTAGTGGCTGGCAGGGCTCCATCCGACCAGCGTTCTCATATGCAGGCTTGGAGAACGCAGACTTGGATTGCTGCTTTCAACTACATGATCTGAAAGCGGCCCTGTCCAAAATGAAGCGAGGAGCGACGCCGGGTAAGGATAGAGTGACGGTTAGGCATCTAGCCAACCTCCTAGACCCAGTATATCATCAGCTCCACGACTACTTCAATCAAATTTGGCAGGGGCATGAACCATGGCCAATTGATTGGAAAACGGCTTTGGTAACGTGTATTCCCATACCAGGCAAGTCTATAAACATCGAAATTCTACGACCTATTTCCTTAACCTCGTGTGTAGGGAAGCTTATGGAAAAGATGGTTAGGGATCGGCTCTCCGATTATCTATCTATCTATCTATCTATCTATCTATCTATCTATCTATCTATCTATCTATCTATCTATCTATCTATCTATCTATCTATCTATCTATCTATCTATCTATCTATCTATCTATCTATCTATCTATCTATCTATCTATCTATCTATCTATCTATCTATCTATCTATCTATCTATCTATCTATCTACGACTTTAAGTTCTCCTGGCCGTTTCGATAATGGTATCGATATCAAACTTGGTATGGCATAACATGACTGTATGGACAACATATTTGTCTACTAATAACATAAAAATCATGACATGTATGTCATCAATGTCATGATTTACCATTGACAGGCGTGCACACCTGGTTTGGGCGCACTGCACGATTCCCACAGAGTACATAATCTCCGTTTTTGCCCAAGTTTTCGTGTGGTGATAATGGTGGCCATCGTGGGCGTGCCAACCGCTTTTGATCGTAACACTCGCAATTCTTTGTTTTTACTTCAGCGTCGCAGTGCAATCAACGTGTTGGCGAGATAAAACAAAAAGATAAATATAATCAGTTCGTGGTTGATTTTCGAATGATCGTCGTATCTCGTTCGCCAGCGCTGCTTTACTAGCACCTTCTTACAGAGACCGACCGGAAAAGGCTTCACTTTACATGAAAATGCCGATTTCTTTAGAAGAAAGAGCGCAAATTGTTTCTCTTTACCGGCACAAAGCGAAACTGCGTGAAATTTCCAGCATTGTGAACCGAGTTTTTTCTACTATAAATATAATTTGCCAGGCCTTCCGTGATTATAGACTCCGTGATGACAAACCATGCTACAATACTCGCCTTCGGCTGCAGTAGTCAACCTCTTTCTTTTATTTCGTTTCTTTCAAATAGCATTACCATACCTGGAACACAAGCGGAAATATTACACTATAGACATCTATAGGGATATCCTGCAGTGCTGCCACACCGGATGTGCAGGCCTGTCTGTGTCAATGACTAATGGACGGTGCGCACTAAGCCATTGATAAGGCTTGTGCCACGCGCTCTACTGTTTGATGCCGGTAGTACAGTGCAAGCTGTTATGTACAGCGAAAATAACTGTGTTTAGAAAAAAATGTTTAATGAATTCGAGTACTTCGTACTCAACTATGGGAGAGCAGTGAGCCGTCCAGCTAAAATGTTCACCCTTAACGGTACACTAAACGGCACTAAACTCTGTATGTTTAGAAAAAATCGGTGAATGATTTAGAGTACTTGGTACTCTACTATGAGAGAGCACTAGGCCGTCCCATGGGCCTCTGATACACAAAGCGCTTAGAAAAAACTGGTAAACAATTTAGAGTATTTGGTACCCTACTGTGGGAGAGCACTAGGCCGTCCTGTTGCTGGACTTGAGACCCAAGAAATACAATACTCTACTGTACACTACTCTGACCGCCGTACTTCGTAACACTGTTGAAGCCGATGAGTAGGTATTCCAATTCATGCCTCCTATCTTTTAGCACCACGAAACGCACAGGATATTTCCGCATCTTTACTAAAGTTACTTACTTACGTACGAGTATCTCACGCTCTTGAGAAAGTGTGAGACTGCTTTTAACAAAGCAAATGCTGTCTTATAATCGACGATAGCAAAGTAGGCTATAGATGGCCTGCGCCAAGTAATTACTTGCTAGCAGTATGGCAAATCTCAACCCATTCCTCCTCGTCGCAACTACTGTGGCCGCTACATAAAAGAAGTAGGTAGTCCAACTATTTGTGAGAAGTGACGACATGCGAGCATGGTAAAGCTAGGCGAACCTTCTGACGGCGAGGCGTCGCGCGTGAGTTCGGCTGCACCTATTGAAGCGGTAGCTAAATTGGCCGTATTCTGCCCCGCCGCGGTTGTCTAGTGGCAAAGGTACTCGGCTACTGACCCGCAGGTCGTGGGATCAAATGCCGGCTGTGGCAGCTGCATTTTTGATGGAGGCGAAAATGTTGTAGGCCCATGTGCTCAGATTTGGGTGCACGTTAAAGAACCCCAGGTGGTCGAAATTTCCGGAGCCCTCCACTACGGCGTCTCTCATAACCATATGGTGGTTTTGGGACGTTA
The DNA here is from genome assembly GCF_013339725.1 of Rhipicephalus microplus. Lineage (NCBI taxonomy): Eukaryota > Metazoa > Arthropoda > Arachnida > Ixodida > Ixodidae > Rhipicephalus > Rhipicephalus microplus. The sequence goes on from NC_051171.1 coordinate 95,453,876, forward strand.
AAGCCCACAAATCAATCATTGGCCGTATTCTTGCTGTTTAGGGGTGGCTGGAGGCCACACTGCGAGCTGAGCCGTTGTCTCGAAAGTTGCAACCGCAACAGGTGGCAGCGCTGCTTGCTGCGCCATCTGGCATAACGTCAGAATAGAAGCCGGTTAAACCTCGTCGCAACAGAAAATGAGCTGGCGTTGCATCGCAGCGTGGTGGGATTCATCGGCAGATATCGGAAGTGAGTCGGAGATACTGGAAGAAGCCGGACGTCTTTTTCGGAAAGAAATCAAGAGGGTGCCGCGAGCGTAGGACACAACGGAAAAACGAGCTGCACGCCCCGAGAAGCGTAATCATACATAAAAACAAGCTAAACAGCAAGATTATTCAAACCTCTCGATACGCACACCCAGGCATAACTGAGATAAGCTACGCCCACTTTTATTCTGGTATACGCTATAGCTTCACCTGCGCGATTGTTGTCCGTGGCATGGGGCCGACGGTGACGTACATAGTCGCACTTCTGTGGGCGCCGACGTTCATCGTATGTTACTGCTCGTTTTTGAAACATGCGACAGCCGTCCGAACCACGGTGGGTCTTAAGAGCAGCTCAGCCCGTCACTCTCTTCGATACAGCAAACAAACGAGGCTTGTTGACGAGTCGCACAGAAATAAAAAAAACGGTGTCACGTCTTATTCGGTGCAGGCTATTTTGGCGGCCCAGCCAGTTGTATACTGTCATCTCGTGTTGATTGGCACCACGCAAGCAGAACTGTGTAAAGCGTAGGCATTTTAAGCATAACTATGCTATACTAGTCTAACTTATTTACCGTACAATAGCAAGAGAGCGGGAATGGAAGTGGGAGTGAGGGGAAGGAAAAGGAGGCAAGGGCAGGATGAAGTACAGCATGGCAAGGCATGCGTGTACACTATATCAAGGCATGAAAGGGAAGTTAGGCTGGGGAGAAGGAATGTGAGGGTGAGCAGGTCGATAAGGAGAAGGAAAGGGTACAGCATAGCCCTGTATTCTACTGTGTAGCAAGAGGTCTAGAAGATATTTGAGGGTAAAGAGGAAGGAAGCGAAAAGGTGGTAAATCATAGTACTCACAGCATCTTCGTTATGTCTCTTTTGCAAGGAATTAAAATCAATAGATCCTTTCTTATTGTACTGTCAACAATATTGTTATCAAAGGAAAAGATAGCTGGTCGAACCAATTGAGAAGCTAGGTCTAAAAATAAACGTGGCAGTAATTTTATCCTTCGGAGGGATTGCATTAGGTTAGAGCAACAGGGAGGTTTGCTCTTCCGTGTTTGCGTAAATAATGGCAACAAAAAGATTACCTTGTTAGTCTATTGTTATTATTATTTCCGGCTACGGGACTACCTGAATGCCTGACTGATAACTAACTCACTTGATGATCCTGCCGCCCGGTCCTTGGCCGATCCCCCTTTGTGGGCGAGTGCCAGCAAAGCTGAAAGCTTATCATCATCATCATCATATTGCAAGCGTGGTTAGTATAGAACAGCAACAGGTGGAAAATGGAAGTGAGAGGCAGTACAGCTCATGAAAGAGTGAAGACAAAAAGAAAGAATAAAATGTGGTTGATCCCTCCGACATAGGATTCTGTAAAACACGAAAGTAAAACGTGTCTATTGCGCATGTCTATCGGTGTCTTGCAGCTGCAGCAGCGCTTAGCGTGGATGCAACCACATTGACGCTTAGCCATGCATCGCCATCCAGACGACTAACGTTTATGATTAATGATTAAACAAACCCTTGTCGTCATAGGAGCTTGTGGTAGCTGTGGTAAATAACGGTGATAGTGTATTTGAGCCAGTGATGTGACAAACAGAAGAGCGTGACTGATTTGATGTCGAAGATGGGCCCAGGTCGCCTACTCGCGGCATGTTGGAGTTATTAGAATAGTGCTGCCCGACCACAGGGACACTCAGCGTGCTTGGTGTCTTGCCTAGGGCCGGCCGCCATTTTTGCCGGCGTGAGCGTAAGTGGGGAACGTGGAGCCAGGCTATAGTAAAGAATTGATTGATTTGTGGGGTTTAACGTCCCAAAATATAGTAAAGAAGAACTACTAGCCAGGTGAAGCGGGTGGGCGTCGCAGAGCTATTTTCAAATAGATTGATGCTATGAGTGGCGTCGTTACCCCATAGGGGTTCGTTAAGGCGTTGAAAAAAATGCACTTCAACTGGAAGCGTGCCAAAGGAGACGCACGCTTATAAACGATGCGTTGAAGGAAGTAATCGTGGATGTCTTAGTGAGGATGCATTATTACACTTTAGTAAGAACGCTATGAGGGGACAGTGGACCAAAAATACCTTGAGACGTCAGTGGTAGATTTAAAAGGCGTATATTTAAAGCATTCAAATCATGTACAGGAGTCTACAGCTGAGTGGCTGTCGAGAGTGGAACCATTGACACAGCTCAAGGACCTTTAAACTTGGTGTTTGTCCAACAGGACGGACGCTATTTGTTATTGTCATCTCTATGTAATTGTTGTCCTCGATGTCTCGGAACAGGCAATAAAAAAAGATTGTGGTACACTGTACAGTGTGCCCGGCATGCGTAGTCACGGACCCAGAGGTCATGGGTTTGACTCCCGTTTACAGAGCTTCTTTTCATGTCCTCTGATCCTGCATATTTCTTCGACGTCATTTCTGTGAAGGAAATACGTCACTGAACTCTTGGTGGACCTTGGCATTGAACATTTATGTGTTAAAGAGGAGGGGAGGGTAGACCATAGCAGAGCCGTGCATAGATCAGTATAATAAAAGTTGGGAAAGGAAGTGAGAGTAAATATGAGAGGTGTAAGTATGTGAAAAGTTCTCGAAGAGTTTGGAAAGAAGTAGTGGTAGGGCAGGCATAACATTGTGGCGCTTAGTATAGTACAGCATCAGGGTAAAAAAAATGAATTCAGGATAACGGGGAAGGAAATTATCAGAGAAAAGGGTGCCACTGCGTCACAAATAAAAGCTTCCTTAAAGAGGCACTTCGGTGAATTTCCGACCATGCTGAGATAATGCTGCTTTGAGATACTACTGACTCTCCTAAAAAAGCATTGGTGGTTGGTTTAGCCAAGACAGTCGGTAATAAATTAAATTAGGCAATAAACGACGAGTCAAAGCAGGAATCGAAAACGGGAGCTGCTTCATCATCCATGGTGGGTATCAAATGACGTCACGAGAATTCGTTGCCGTTGACGTCATGATATCCGCAACACCCCGCCCCGCCACGGCTGGCCAGGGTGTAAACATAGCACACGTGTCTCTTCTGATGCACGAAAAGCAAGTTGGCGATGTCATCCGGCGTGGAATCAAGCTGTAACAGCTCGTCGAAACTTACCAGTGACAAGTTCAGCAATGATTGCAGCTACTCCGAGCGCGGAAGCATCACTTTTCGGTTTAGACCCGGCGGCGCATGAAGCATCTGTTATGTCCCAATCGATTTCCTCGTTTCTCAATATTGTAAGACCCCGCGTCAGGGACGACTAACACACTGTATGCAGCTGACGAAACGGAACTGTGCTCGCGTTCTCGTCACCTCGTAAAAGAAAGCGCCCGCTGCATTCGTCTGCTGGAACAACACCTCATTTATTTATTTCAATGCCAGTGCAAATGCGCGCTTAATAACGACAGCCATCGGTCTGCCTCAGTTCAGGGAGTGGTAGTGACGCGGCGCTATATGATGGGTCGTACTGGAGTTACTGTATATGCTACTTTTAGGTAGCCGGGTTGCGCATACCTTTTCCTTCTGCCGCTCACGCCACTACTTCCCGAGCGCTGTACCGCAGTGCAAAGTGACGTCAAATGCTCAATTCGACGCGACGAACGCAACTTTGCGTGCATGATGGCGCGGCACCCACGCGTTCTCTGCCCGCACCGACTTCAGCCTCGTCGTGACCACCATTGGGGGCTTTTAGCTTGTACGTGTACTTCTTTACGTTACCGTGTTACCGGATAGAATCTGCGCATGTGAGCGTCTCTATAGAAAGTTAACCTTTGCGTAAGGTAAAATACTCACCCGGTAGGCTTTACGTTTGCAGCGCTATCTCGCAAATCCACTTTCGTTCGTAGAAACTCGCGATATGCGCAGTGCGGAGACTCCGGCCATCCAGCCAAAATAAGCAGAGCTGCGAGCAACAATACTTATTACATCACTTCAGCCAAATTATCAAAGCTAGAATGGTTAGAACATCGAAGCCGCAAACCTGCTAGCCCCCGGTAGATCGAATAGGTGGCGCCATCTAGCGCGGTGAAAATTGACCGAGTAATCACAATATTGTTATGGCAGAGACATTGTGCATCGCACATTTGGAGCAAAAATAGCGCAGTGGCGTTATTGCAAATGAGTTACCTTCTCAATCATTTTCACTTCATTTAACCATTGTTAAGTTTAGCGCCCCAAAGCCACCATATCATAAAGAGAGATGCCGTAGTGCAGGGATCCGGAAATTTCGACTACCTAGGGTTTACAGCGTGTACCTAATTGATTTATATGTGGGTTTTAAGATCCCAAAACCACCATATGATTATGAGAGACGCTGTAGAGAAGAGCTCCAGAAACTTCGACTACCTGGGGTTCTTTAACGTTCACCCAAATCTGAGCACATGGGCCTACAGCATTTTCACCTCCATCGAAAATACAGGCACTGCTGCCAGGATTCGATCCCGCGATCTGCGGGACAGCAGCCGAGTACCTTAGCCACTTGACCACCACGGCAGCGCCTTAACGTGCACCTAAATGTAGCCACATGGGCCTCTAGCTTTTTCGCAACCTGTAGCAATATACCGTCTCACTGCAGCAGTGTCAGCTTGCTCAGCGCGCGTGAATAAGTCTGTGGCACGCCGCCTGCGCCGGTACATCGTGTCGTATTTAAAATGCGAAGCATTTCATAGTGAACTACGGCGACTTTGAGCGTATCTATCTATCTATCTATCTATCTATCTATCTATCTATCTATCTATCTATCTATCTATCTATCTATCTATCTATCTATCTATCTATCTATCTATCTATCTATCTATCTATCTATCTATCTATCTATCTATCTATCTATCTATCTATCCGCCTACGACTTTTAGTTCTCCTGGCCGTTTCGATAATGGTATAGATACCAAACTTGACATGGCATAACATGACTGTATGAAGAACATATTTGACTAGTCGTAACATGAATATCATAATGTGTATGTCATGAATGTCATCATTTACATTTCATAGTCCGGCAGCTCTTGCAGTGGTTTCGTTCACATGACATGTTGCAAAACTGGTATAGCATGACATGATCGCATGGTGAACATAAGAGACAGAGTCTAACATGAAAATCATGCCATGCGTCTCATGTAATAACATGACTACATGCCACGCTCATGATGCGCTGGTGGTCGTTGTGCTAGCATCACATATACCAAATTTGGTATTACGGGACGTGAATAGATGACGAAGGTATGTGGCTGGTTCAAACATGATAATCATGAGATGCGTGTCATGTAACAACATGACTACATGCCCCGCTCATGATGCGCTGGTGGCTGTTTCGCTAGCTTCACTTACACCAAACTCGGTGTTACGTGACGCGAACGGACGACATAGGTAAATGACGCACACAAACATGATAATCACGACATGTGTGTCATGTAACAACATGACTACATGCCGCACTTATGATGCGCTCGCGGCCGTTTCGCTAGCTTTACACATGTCAAATTGGGCATTACGTGACATAAATGGATTACGAAGGTATGTGACGTGTGCAAACATGATAATCATTAGATGTGTGTCACGTGAGAACATGACTACATGCCGCAATCAAGGCGCCAATACATTTCGACGTGACGTGGTGCGCGTGCTTGCCGGCGTTCATTTCAACGCGTCACGCCGACATTGCGACACATACAAACGACACATACAAACATAATAATCATCACACGAAAGTCATTCACGACATCATTTACCTCCACCTCGTAACGTTGTGCTCATTTTAAAGTGACATATTAACCTTTCTTATTCGCGCTTCGCATGTCATCGATTCCCAATGTACGTGGGATCTGCCAATTTTTTTTCCTGCGCGGGCGACGAATGGCTTCACTGCACAGCTGTTAAAGATAATGGTGGATCTATGCGCAACTGTGCTCCCTTAGGGAGCATTTGCAGTACTGCTCATGTCACACGTGCTTCCGAGTGCTTTTCTCTGAAGATACAATAGACGTGTCTCCCACTCCAATATCATAGGTCTTTCAGATTGCTTCCTTCGCTCTTCTTTATCGTGGCTCGAAGCGTCGCTGCCACCTCGTCACGGCACATTTCATGTAGTGGCGTTGCAAGGACGAACGTTGGCGTTGCAAGGGTAGCGTGCGCCACGAACGGCTACACGCTACCTCAAAACGACATATCTTTTACAGAGCCAGCGTGACCGACATGAAGAATTCAAGACCCCGCCTTATGAATCTGTAGGCAACTGAACAAAAAATTACTGCGTATCATTCCCGTTGTGAGGCACTGCATGATGGGCTCTCTTTCCTCTGACCGCAAAGCTTTCATAAAGGCTATAGGCAATGGGCGTGAGCAGGGAAGTCCTTGAGGTGAGGACGGTGGACGGCTAAAATCAACGCCGACTAAATTTCAAGGCCGAAAGGCTGCCGCAGTGACGTCAAAGGTTTGGGGCCCAGTTGCCCAACTTAGCATGCTAAGTAAGACTTTTTTTTTCCGCATGTTTTATTCGGCCCAATCAAGCCGCAGCAGCTGCAAGAGCGGGAGCTTTGGTTCTCCTAAAACGTGAACGAAACACGAGCTTTCCGCCGCGTTCGCGGCGTAACTGGGCCCCCACCCTCTGACGTCACTGCGGCAGCCTTTCGGCCTTGAAATTTAGTCGGCGTTGCTAAAATAGATGATTGATCTGGAGGGTTTAACGTCTCAAAACCACCATATGATTATGAGAGACGCCGTAATAAAGGGCTCCGGAAGTTTCGACCAACTGGGGTTCTTTAACGTGCACCCAAATCTGAGCACATGGGCCTACAACACTTTTGCCTCCATCAGAAATGCAGTCGCCGCAGCCGGGATTCGATCCCGCGACCTGCGGGGCAGCAGCCGAGTACCTTAGCCACTAGACCACCATGGCGGGGCGCGGCTAAAATAGAGGTGGCATTGGCTGGGAAAGGCATGTATATTGAATAAGTGGGCAGATCCCACGTTCAGTGGGAATCGATAATATGCCAAGCACAAATGAGAAATGTTGATATGTCACTTTAAAATCCGCGCAACGCTACGAGGTGGAGGTAATTGATGTGGTACATGACTTTGATGTCATAATTATTATGTTTAGATGGGTCGTTTACCTTCATCATCTATTCACGTCACGTGACACCAAAGAGTACATGTGGCGCTAGCGTTACGGCCGTGCGCACTCTGTGAGCGTGGTATGTTGTTATGTTCTTACATGACATGCGTGTCAGGATTGTGATGTTTGCACCAGTCATATATTTAGTCATTCATTGACGTCACGTAACACCGAATTCGGTATATGCGGAGCTAGCAAAACGGTCGCAAGCGCATCATGATGGGCCCAATATTCTCCAATGTAGCGTTGACGCAGGCACTCGCTAGGCACAGCGACGCTACGTTAGTTAGCCAAACGCGAGCACTCTATAGTCAGACGCCAGGCGCAACCAGTGCCCATCAGCGTGGCCCGACGGCAACCGGCGCGAAAGCCGACATGCTGCATTTCGTGCCGATGCGTTACCCAGACAACACTGCGTCTCCCTTTTGTTTAGAGAAATTTATTCTCGCAGACAGTGAACATCAATTACAATCCAACAAAACATTGCGACAGAACACATCATCCACACACACACCAAAAGTTGTTACAAAAAGAATGTGTACATATGTAAACGGAACACAACATACACAACTTACCCAACTACACAGAAATTGTTACAAAAACAATGTCTACATATGCACAATACATGGTAAACGAAAAAAACACAAATGAAATGTAGAGATCAATATGTCAGATATACATAGTATTTACAAGGTATTTGTATGAGTACTAAACAAAGATTAACCTACCAATACCAGGCAGGCCTGAAAACAAGCCTTACACGTCTCTCACAGATGAACACAAAACGACAGGACCAGTGTCGAAGGAATTCCTCCTCACCCAGAAAGAAGAGTTCCTCCGACAACACAGATAGTATTTCTTTGTACAGTCACTCCAAAATCGGGAAGAGAGCACGGCGGCGACGACCTGCTGCAACAGCTTCACAACGGTTACGCCAAAGACAGTAGGCACCAGCAACAATAAGGAGGCAAGCAAAGTGGCCTCGAGAACAACGTCCAGAAGAAACAAAGCGGTTTACTCCGAGGCCACGAAATCCTGCATGCACAGCCCTCCCGAAAACACGAGCAACGACACATTGCCTTAACACATGCTGATTTGTTTCCCGTAGGGAGCAGTTTGGACATGTTGATGACTGGACTATTTTCCACTTTTCTAGGCGGTCAAGGGTAGGAAGAACGCCCCACCCAAGCCGCCACATGAAGTCTCAGAGGTGGCCAGGTAGAAATGATGCCGTCAGCGTGCTCCAAGACACACGACTAGAGCGGGTGCAGCGCGCTGGAGGAACTAACGGGAGCAACAACGCGGCTGTTGTGTCAACGATAGAATTGTCTAACACATCTACATCAGGGCAAGTGGACTGGATATGACGAAAAAACACGACAGCTGTTGCATAAAATGAAGGAAGTACTGATGATTGTGGGCTCTGATTAAGGCGCACATTAGGCAATAAATACCGAAGGTGAGTGCCTAGAAAATAATATGCCAGAGTTCGCGCGGCGGATTCCTCTCCTTGTACGAGGCGCAACAGGGAGCGCAGGGCCAATAGCCGGCAGCGTATTGATACCGAAGGGAAAGCAAATCCTTCCTGGGAACGCTGCTGTCCTAACGCCGCACGAGAAACCAACTCAGTGCCGCCAGACCAAAAGAAGGAACACAAGGCAGACTGCAATGACCTCACGATGCGTAAAGGCGGCTGTTCCACGTGAGAAAGGTACCAAATGCGACCGCAGAACACAGTCTGCGCAAGGTACCTCCGCTCAAGAAGCGGGAAGTCGAATTCCCGGGCGTTCTCAATTTCTTGTTTTACTTCATCGAGGGCGTTTGACCAAACGGAGTTACAAATGCCGTAGTGGTTGTATCGAATTCCTAAAATGCGAAGAGACGCAGCCGGCTGCAGAAGAGATGTGGACCTAAGTGTGGAGTTGGGATAGCCAATGAACAAATACCGGGATTCAGAGAGGTTTATCGCGGCACCTGAAATGTCCCCATACTGGAAGAATAAACGCAGGCTATGAGAAAGACTATCTTCATCTGAAAGGTACAGGGTTATGTCGTCAGCAAAAGCTGTGACTTTTGCGGTACTGCTGCCGGGAAGCGCGAGACCCCGGACATGCGAATCTGCTTCTAGAGCACACAAAAATGGCTCAAGGCTGAGGACAAATAGAACAGGAGACAAGGGGCATCCTTGACGGACCCCACGTGTAATAGAAAAGGCAGCACTCTCCCAACCATCTAGAACTATTGTGCTTTTTATACCAGAGTAGGTATGTCTAATTAATTCAACAAAAGTACCAGGAAAACCAAGGGCTGTGAGCACTTTAAAAATATACGTGTGCTCTAGTCGGTCAAATGCTTTCTCTTGGTCTAAAGACACAAGGAGACCACTCCCTTTTGTGTTTAGAAAAAGTTGTTAACGATTAGAGTACTTTGTACTCTACTATGGGAGAGCTGAAAGCCGTATCTATAAGTTCTGCATAAAGAGCTCTCCAGCAGATCTTCCCTCCGTTTTTAGGGGCGAAGCTCCTTAAAGCGGCACCCGTTCGTCCCTCGTAGTCGTAGTCGTAGTGTGTAAGAAGTGTTACATTTGGACCTGGAAGGTGGCACCGGTGGGAGATTTCTTTTGTGCTTTGCTGCACAACAAAACGTTCGTGGCATGCGCGTTAACTAAGAGCCGAATACTCTTGTCTCTCATTCTCCATTAGCAGCCATTGACATGTAAATTGAGCACTGTCTGACAAGAAAGGTTTGCTACGTTATACTCGCTGGGTGTAACCTCCTTAGTTTTAGAAAGGTTTCGCGAGCGTTGAGCCGCAGTGCCATGAATACAATGAACTAGTATATACCATGAACTCGAGGTGGTTAAATGTGGGAAGTAGATACGAAGCGCAGGCCGTAAGAAAGTGTGCGTGTGCCACCTCTCATTTAGTCCTTGGAATGTCCGCTGGATGGCGGTGCTTCTATATGTGGAATGTATGATGAAAAGATGCGAGATGGTGGTACTGGGAGTGTTGAATAGATGGACGAACGGACACACAGACAGATGCATAGATGGACGCATGAACGGATGCAGGGGCGGATGCATGGATGAACGCAGGGACGGACGCACGAACAGACGCACGCACGGACGGGCGTATGGACACATGGACGGTCACACAGACGGACGAATGAACGGACGGAAGCAAGAACGAATGGACGGACGAATGCTTCGCCCCACTCTCCATCATTCACTCCTTGGATATGCTGCCAATTTTTTTTTTTCGAGACGGAGAAGGCCGGACGCGCTGAAACACGCATGCGTCAAAGCATCGCAGCGCGGCGCGCACCTATGGCAGGACGGGTTCCAGGCATGGCAACGCCGGCGAGCACGCGCACCACGTCACTTTGAAATGTATTGGCGCCTTTACTGTGGCATGTAGTCATGTTCTCACACAACACGCATCTCATGACTATAATGTTTGCACCAGTCACATACTTCGTGATCCAATGACGTCCCGTAATCCAAAATTTGGCATATGGGAAGCTACCCAAACAGTCCGAGCGCATCAAGAGTGTGGCATGTAGTCATGTTGTTACATCACACGACGTCGTGATTATATTGCTGAATGTGTCATTTACCTATGTCGTCCGTTCGCGTATTACCAAGTTTGGTATAAGTGAAGCTAGCGAAACAGCCACCAGCGCATCATGAGCGGGGCATGTAGTCATGTTGTTACATGACACGCATCTCATGATTATCATGTTTGAACCAGCCACATACCTTCGTCATCTATTCACGTCCCGTAATACTAAATTTGGTACAAGTGAAGCTAGCTAAACGGCCCCGAGCACATAATGAACGTGGCATGTAGTCATATTGTTACATGACACGCATCTCATGACTATAATGTTTGCACCAGTCACGTACTTTGTCATCCAAGGGCGTCACGTAATCCGAAATTTGGTATATGTGGAGGTAGCGAAACGGCCGCGAGCGCATCATGAAGGGCCCAATATTGTTCAATGTAGCGTTGACGCGGGCACTCACTGGGCACAGCGACGCTACGTTAGTAAAACGCGAGCACTCTATAGTCAGACGCCAGGCGTAACCAGCGTCCGTCAGCGTGGCCCGACAGCAACAGGCGCGAAAAGCGACATGCTGCATTTCGCACCGATGCGCTACCCAGACAACACTGTGTCTCTCTTTTTTTTTTTCGTGGCGCGCCGGATGCGCTGAAACGCGCATGCGTCAAACCAACGCAGCGCGGCGCGCGCCTACGGCAGGACCGGCGCCAGGCATGCCAACGCCGGCGTGACGCGACGAAATGAACGCCGGCGCCACGCACACCGCGTCACGTCGAAATGTATTAGCGCCTTCACTGTGGCATGTAGTCACGTTCTCACACAACACACATCTCATGATTATTATGTTTGCACCAGTCACGTACTTTGTCATCCAAGGGCGTCACGTAATCCGAAATTTGGTATATGTGATGCTAGCGAAACGGCCCGGGTGCATCAAGAGTGTGGCATGTAGTCATATTGTTACATGACACGTATGTCGTGATTATATTGCTGAATGTGTCATTTACCTATGCCGTCCATTCGCCTAATACCGAGTTTTGAATAAGTGAAGCTAGCGAAACGGCTGCCAGCGCATCATGGGCATGGCATGTAGTCATGTTGTTAAATGACACGCATTTCACGATTTTCATGTTTGCACCAGTCACATACTTTCGCCATTCTTCCACGTCCCGTAATACTAAATTTGGTACAAGTGAAGCTAGCTAAACGGCCCCGAGCACATAATGAACGTGGCATGTAGTCATGCTGTCACACGACACGCGTGTCATTAATTTCATGTTAGGGTCTGTCGCTTGTGTTCGCCATGCATGTCATACGATACCAATATCGCAGCATGCCATGTGAACGAAACCACCGGAAGAGCTGCAGGACTATGAAATGTAAATCTTGGCATTCATGACATACATGTCATGACTTTCATGTTATGACTAATTAAATATGTTCTTCATACAGTCATGTCAAGCCATACCAAGTTTGATATCGATACCTTTATTGAAACTGCTAGGAGAGCTAAATATCGTAGGTGGCTAACTAGCTAGCTAGCTAGCTAGCTAGCTTGCTAGGTAGCTAGATAGATAGATAGATAGATAGATAGATAGATAGATAGATAGATAGATAGATAGATAGATAGATAGATATGATCAAAGTCGCTGAAGTTCGCTAAGAAACGTTTCGCATTTAAAACGCCACCAACCTGGCGTTTCTCATGACATGAGATGGCATGACGTGTATGTCAGAATGAGAGTTGCGCTAGACAAGTTTGTCTCTCGTATACTAGCGTTGCGTCCCCCTGGGCCCCAATGTAGGCCCCATTAAACCTGGATCTTCACCTCCTTCTCCCATTTCTGAATCAGGAAATTTATTCACCTTCCTTGCGGCGTAGACAACGTTACAACGAATTCCATGCATCGCACCATGTTCGCAAGTTTGTCTTATTATCTACTGTAAACGAGATGACGCGACCTTTCTGAACTGCTAAGAGAGCAGACGCTACTCATAGCAAAAGGCTAAACTTCGGAAACTCAGTCTTCCGAAGAGCGTGTTTCGCGTTTTTTCTTGCCAGAACATATTCGATATTCAAGTTAGGGTTGAAGAACCTTAGGGCACAGCCTTGTCGGCGTCGTTAAGAAGGCCGGCTTCCCTTCGCTGCGGGGCGCCGGAACCGAACAGAGCAGGCAGCCCCGTGCACTTTGCAGCAAGAAGAAGAGCGCGAAGACGTGCTCTGCAATTTTGCGCGAGGGGTCGAACACGGCTCAAGAAGCACACCATTGTCACTGGTGCGGAGCTGAAATGCGACTCTTCGAGCCTGCAAGCCTCAATTACGGCCACGACGCCAAGTGCCCGAAAACGTGGAAGTGGGGCCTCGGACTGCGGCTATCCGTCACCGGCTGACAGAATGCCTGCGCACGCATCAGCGCCAGCTGCCCAGACCCATGCTCCGGAGCAGAGGCCGAACCAGGCCTGCGGGCTCAATTCGACACCGCGGGTGGTCATCAAGCTCGAAGAAAACGCACTCGTCACATTCAGCGTGCTGGAGGCATGTTTTCCGCGAAGAGACGGTTCGTGTGTGCGTGTGCGTGCGTGCGTGCGCGCGCGGGCGTGTGTGTGTGTGTGTGTGTGAGTGTGTGTGACTCGCCAGCTGATTGAAAGAAGACGTCATCCCCAATTCCCCTAAACCTGGACTTAAGAACTTTGAGGGCATACAAACGCAAGAAGGTGCCAGAGAGAGCAGATCTGAAACCAACTCTAAAACTGTAAAAATGTAATTAAATATTTTGCATTTCTTTTCGAAACTTGAGTCCGGTTCTCTCCAACAGCAGCTCTTCTGAAAGACGAGGTCTTCGACCACCTGGGTGGACGCGGGAGAACCAGCGCATTCAGCAGAGTTTCTAACCTCAACCGCGTTCCAACCCAGTTTCTAAGGCCGCTTTTAGCCATTCTTTAAGTGAAAGTTACAGCTGCGACGGCTGACACTGGTTGCGGCGGCGGAAAACCACGTTAACCAGTTCTTATGCTATTCATGATTGCACAGACTCTAAAACAAAATAGCGCCTTTTCATTATTATCATGTCACAAGGAAAACAAAATCCGCACTCTGATATTTTCCTTCGTCTACAAACTACATTTCTGACTTTTTTTTGTTTTTTTTCGTTGAGATTTCTTGGAAGCTAATGCGGCAGTAGCGGACAAGGAATTAGCAGAAATCGTGCCACCATTGGCCATATACTGTACTGCCCTTTGGTTTGTGGCACACCCTCAGTAGTGGGTTTTGCCATTTCGCCAGGAGAGAACCAACCAACAAGTTAAAGTAGAAGAAGACTAAATATCCGCCATGGCTTCAGGTAAGGCGCATTCGTATTGCATGTGTTTGGTTGGTTTGTGGAGATTATCATTCGTTTCAAAGTGTTTAAAGCTCTTAAAACCCCAGATAATTTCCACCGCCTGGAGTCCTTAAACGTGTACTGCCATGGTCCAATGTACGCGGGCCCTTAGGAGTTCCCCTATATCGCTAGGAGATTGGTGTATTCAGGATCGAAACCATTGATCAGTTGAGCACAGAAAGCGTTGAGGCACGGCAATGGCTCGTTCGTATTACATGCGAAGCATTTCTTCGTGAACCTGGGCGACTTTGAGCGTATCTATCTCGCCGCCTATGACCTTTAGCTATCCTGGCTGTTTCGATAATGGTATCGATACCAAACTTGGTATGGCATAGCAACACTGTATGAAAACATATCTGACTAGTCATAAAATGAAAATCATGACATGTATGTCATGATTGTCATGATTTACATTTAATAGTCCTGCAGCTCTTACAGTGGTTTCGTTCACATGGCATGTTGTAAAACTGGTATGGCATGACATGATCACATGGCGAACACAAGAGACACACCCTAACATGAAAATCGTGTCATGCGTGTCATGTAACAACATGACTACATGCCACGCTCATGATGCGCTGGCGGCCGTTTTGCTGGCATCACATATACCGAATTTGGCGTTTCGGGACGTGAATAGTTGACGAAGGTATGAGACTGGTGCAAACATATTATCATGAGATGCGTGTCATGTAACAACATGACATGCCCTGCCCATGATGCGCTGGCGGCTGTTTCGCCAGCTTCATTACACCAAATTTTGCATTACGGCACATGAATGGACGACATAGGTAAGTGACGCAGTCAAACATGATAATCACGACATGCGTGTCATGTAACAACATGACTACATGCCACACCCATGATGCGCTCGTGGCCGTTTCGCTAACTTGATATATACCAAATTTGGTATTACGTGACGTCAATGGATGACGAAGTTATGTGACTGATGGAAACATGATAATCATGAGATGCGTGTCATGTGAGAACATGACTACATGCCACAGTCAAGGAGCCAATACATTTCGACATGACGACGTCCGCGAGCTCAGGGGCATTCATTTCGTTGTGTCACACCAGCATTGCCACGCCAGGCGCCGGCCCTGCCATATACTAGCAGGCGCGCGCCGCGCTGCGTTGCTTTGACGCATGCACGTTTGAGCAAATCCAGCGTCCTTCCGCCAAGAAAAGAGATAGACGCAGTGTTGTCTGGGTAACGCATCGGCACAAAACGCAGCATGTCGCATTTCGCGCCGGTTTCCGTCGGGCCACGGAGACGCTCTAGGTGCCGGCCAGTGCGGACGCACGAAGATCGGCTCCTGCTTTCAAGAATGCTTTCCTGTGGTATTTACGAATTTGTCGCCGAGTTTTAGTCCCACCGTGTGCCTACGTTCTCAAGAAATCAGCAGATACCACCTTTGGGCTGGTGAGTGGATTTAGGAACCGTTTTTCGGGACATTTTTACACGGCAACGCCAACGGGGGATTTAAGCCTAACCTAGGAGGCGATTGTCGCCGATGCGCCGGCTCGGCGCCAACGCGACTCAACGCTCTGCGCGTTCCAGGATCTGCAACTGAGAATGGAATACCAAGTAAATGGAGAGGACATCTCTCCAGACGATTGCACGGAAGACATGGGTTGGAAGGAAGCCGAAACGAGACGCTCAAGGAAGAAGCAAGCCACGGTTAGCGTTCCTGCTGCCAAGGGTTCGACCAAGGCTGGCGTTGCGGGAGACGCTCGAGCCAGTCGTAGTAGATATGACACCAAGCATACAATTGTGCGAGCGGGACGCATGCCGCCACTACCTAAGGACTTCAGCAAAATTGTGCTAAGACAACGTGGAGGATTAAATATCTCGAGAATTGACTCTGGAGCCGTGCCAGACGCGATAGTACTGGCGGCCGGTGTCAAAGAGGAGGCGGCCATGCAGTACATCATCTGTTCCAACTTGCAGCAAAACATTATGGTGGCAAGCACTCCGGACCAAGACAGAGCTTCAAGATACCTCAAGGTCAAGCAAATTGACATTGGAGGCAAAGTTTTCGAGGTTTGCGCGTACGCCGCGGCACCCCACGATACTTGTAAAGGAGTGATTCGCGGGATCTCCGTAAGCGATACTCAGGACATTTTGACCCGAAAGATTGTGAACGCGAACAACCCGCTCGCGCTGCAGGCCAAAAGAATCAAGGACACCGGGACAATCATCATAGCGTTCGAAGGACACAAGGTGCCCAGATTCGTGAGATATGGACCTTCACTTTTGCAGTGCACCCTTTACCGCAAGAACATCGATATTTGTTACGTCTGTGGAAAGCTGGGACATCGGTCTGACGTCTGTCCGAACCTAGCTGAAACAATCTGCAGAGGCTGCGAGATCAAGAACCCAGATAGCCTGCACCAGTGCAATCCAAGATACAGGCTGTGCGACGGTCACCATTCAACGGCAGACAAGGAGTGAAAGAACAGGTTCTTAGTGCCATACGTCGTCAGACGCAGACGTTGGGAAAGATCGCGAGCAGCTGCAGAAGCCCGGGACGCATCAATCATATCGAGTCCAGATATCAACGACAAGCAGCTTATTCTAGCCTACGAGACCCAGAGTATCTAGACTACACAAGAACAGGAAAGGCGACGCCACTCCAGGAGGGGTCGCGTTCCAGAAGAGGATCTAGACCCAAGGCCCGCTCCCAATCACGGGGACGCTCGAGTTCTCAAGGTCACCATCAGGGTCGGGATCAGCCTGGGCGGCAGCCGAAAGGCGAGCTGCCTGGCGTTCAGTTCGAGATCACGGCTTCACACCCCGGGAGGACGCCTGCAGTTACTTCGAAAGGCAGCTGGGCTGAGCGAGTGCGCAACGGCGGGGCAGAGGTGATGACAGGTAAGCTGCCAGAGCATGATAGAATTGCACAGCTAGAGCAAGAAAACGCGACACTTACAAAATCGAATGAGAGGCTATCAGCTGAGTTAAAGGAAATAAAAATTCTTCTCACTAAGCTAACCGGTGCGCAATCTTCAGTCTATGCCACACCAAGTTGATGTCCCTGTGGCTGAAAACGTGGGGGACTCGAGAACCACGAAAAAGAGGGCAGTCATGGCAGAACACGTGAAAGCCAACGAAACGACCATGTTAGATATGAAAGAGGTCTTTGACACGCTCAGCAAAGTTGTAGCCAATCTTAGCGAGCAGATGGGTAGGCTACAGTCAAGCGTGGCGGCACTGGAAGAGCATATGACTTTGCGCATTACAAAGGTCGAAGCATATCTGCACAACACAGCAAGGCCTCCTCATGCACCAAGCTCACCCGTTCGGCCACCAATACTAGTGGTACCAAACCTGTCGACAGGTGCAGCATCAGGCTCTGGCCGCCCATGTAATAACCATGATGGCAGCGCTACGTGAAGCATTTCGTATCTGGCAATTGAATTGTAGAGGTTATTTTAAAACGAAGGCAACCCTGCAGCAGTATATCAGGAGCAGCCAAGAAAAGCCTCATATTATATTATTACAAGAGACTCTTTCACCGCAAGCAACGTTGCCTGGATTCCGGCCTCTAATAGGGGATACTGAAGGGAGGGGAGCCTGCACCTTCGTATGCAACAAACTAACGCACGTAACCCATGACCTCAAGATAAAAGCAAGCCGGTTGGAACACGTCTTGGCAGAGATCGTGCCGGGTACCAGCAACCGTCAGAGCATTTTCATTCTTAATATATAGAGCAGTGCAAAGGAACAAAAGCAAGGGTTCAAGACGGTTCTAAAGAAAGCTGTTAATATCGCCGGGAATGTCCACTCGCCATAGCAGGTGATTTCAACGCCCCTCATCGTACATGGGGTTACAAGTACAACACTGGGAAAGGAAATCGACTTTGGCGAAGTGCCAGTGAACTTGATCTCACCCTAATCACAGACCCCAGCCTACCAACAAGGCTTGCTACATCTTGCTGCAGGGATTCCACGCCGGACCTTACATTTGTAAGGAACATCAAGAAGGCCCAGTGGATGAACCTTGCTGTAGACCTAGGGAGTGACAACTGCATTCTTGCCACTACATTCTCCGTGGAGCGCAAAAAGCAGAAAGAATTCCACTTCATAGACTGGGATAAGTTCAGGAAGATAAGGATGGAAAGTGAACGAGATGGCCACAGACAAGGCTTAGAGCAGTGGGTCAAACAGATTAAAGATGACATCAAATCCATCTTCCGGTTGAAAGAATGGATAGCCGGCTCGCTCATCTTCTTGAGGCAAAGCAAGCACTACTGAACCGTTGGAAGGGTGAGCGCCTGAACCGAAGACTGAGAAGAAGATAGCTGAGGTAAACAGATCAGTCGAGGAACATTGTCGCGCACTATTGAGGCAGCATTGGGACGAAATCTGCGACTCCGTCGATGGTCAGATGCGTAATGGCAAGACATGGAATATGTTAACGCATCTCCTCAACGAAAACACCACCAAAACAAATGAAAAGCATGTTATCGCTCGAATTTTGCATAGAGAGATAGGGTGCACTACAGAACAGCAAGTCGTCCAGCAGCTCGTGCATAAGTGCCTCCAATCAAAAGAGGATTGGCACCACCAAGTAGACAGTACCAGGGCACGCCAAATCAAGGTCTTGAGGGCGACTTTAACATCGAGGAGATCAGAAGAGCCTTGCATGATCTCAATGGCAGGTCGGCCCCTGGCCCGGACGGTATATCAAACAAGGACCTGCGTACCTTGATGACGATTTAATTGAAACCCTGAGGGATATGATCAATTCAGCATGAAAAGAAGGCAGGGTGCCAGAGCAGTGGAAGCTGGCCAGCACGACCCTTATTCCTAAGCCAGGAAAGCTCCCTAACTTGGACAACATGAGGTCAATATCCTTGACATCATGTATCGGCAAGGTCGCAGAACATGCCATACTGCACAGGATAAACAAGTACTTGAAAGATAACGACATATATACAGACAATATTGTTGGATTCAGGGCAGGGCTATCCACACAAGATGCATTAAGCTTATCAAACACCAGGTCCTTGACAATGAAACCAGAGACGTGAGAGCCATTCTGTGCCTAGATCTAGAAAAAGCATTTGACAACATCCACCACTCATTCATACTCGAAGCAATTTCCAAGCATGGTCTAGGGCAAGCGTTCTATGACTACGTGTGGTCCTTTCTTACAGATCGAAAGCCGTGATGAAGATTGCAAATATTGAGACCGCAGCAATCTAACTAGAAGCAAGGGGCACGCCACAAGGGGCAGTGATTCACCAATGCTGTTCAACATTGCCGTGATTGGACTGTCAAAGAAATTATAGAGCATTGAAGGATTGAAGCACAGCATCTACGCAGATGACATTACCATCTGGTGCACAGGTGGAAGCGAGGGGCAGATTGAGAGCGCTCTGCAAGAGGCCATTGACACTGTAGAAGACTACCTTCGCTCTTCCGGGCTCAAGTGCTCCTCGAGTAAGTCAGAACTTTTGCTTTATCGGAGTGCACGCCGGGAACCGAAGCCCAGGGGGTGGAAGCCGTTAAACCAGATAGACATCCATCTCCGTACAAATCAAGGGGATGCCATCCAGGGGGTCGACTCCATCAAAGTCATGGGAATGCTGATAGAGTCTACCGGCGCCAACAGCAAATCTATAGCCAAGTTAGCTCGGAAAACAGACAGTGCGGTGCACCACATACGCAGAGTGGCCAACAAAAGAAATGGGATAAAGGAAGACAACCTCATGAGTTGATGCATGCGTTTGTTCTAAGTCACTTCACATAGAGGCAGCAATGCACAACTGGTCAAGAGCAGAGTCCGAGACACTGAATTTGTTCCTCAGGAAAGTTATCAAGAAGGTCCTGGGCCTACCCATACCTACCAGCACCGAGCGTCTGCTTGAGCTTGGCATACACAACACGCTCGAAGAAATAGCAGAAGCCCAAGAGAGAACACAGTTTGCATGGTTATCTACTACAAGATCGGGGAGAATGATCCTGCAGGAGCTGGGACAACACCCAGTAGCAATCAGACACAATTACAATGATATCCCTGACAACATCAGGAGACTATCACGCTATCTCCTATACCAAGAAACATGCATCCAGAACACAACGTCGGAAGAAGAGTAGCGAGGGCCAGGACTATACTTCGTCAAGACTCAAACGAGGAACGAGGGGTCGTATTTGTTTACGCGGCTTCCCACGCCAATGGGAAAGCGTTTGTGGCAGTGGTAGTCGATGGGGCTGGCCATGTCGTCAACTCAGCGACGGTCAGGACGAACGACCCAATCATTGCGGAACAAGTGGCCATCGCCTTAGCACTCAAGATGAATAACATTGAAGTCGTCTACAGTGATTCCATGGTAGCACTACGGGCGTTCGCCAAGGGGACGCTCTCTGAACAAATGCTGAGAATACTGCAAGGTACGAACATAACACATCATGTTCTGAGTTGGTTCCCAGCTCACCTTGGACAAATCAACGATTCCCCTCCCAATCTCATTAAGCAGCACACGAGGTGGCGCGAGACCTCTCCAACCGCGCCTCCCCGGGGATGCGTTCTACCGGTGAAGGGGATAACCGGGAAATTCTTACAACATATAACGAGCTCACTAAACATTTCTACCTGTCTAGAAGGATTTTCTCTCCACCTCACAAAAATCTAACCCGGCCCCAAGCACTTACATTAAGGCTTTTGCAAACGCGGATGTACCCGACTTTGAAAATGTTACACATCTTGTACCCGGACCTATACCCAAGTAATCTTTGTCCACATTGTGGGGAAATAGCTTCATTAGAACACATGCTCTGGCAGTGCACGAAATTCGCTCATTTATCGCACATCACCTCTGCCAGATGGGAGGCGGCAATCCGCAGCTCGTCCTTGGCAGATTAGCTCTGGGCTGTCCACCAAGCCCGTGAAGCGGCTGAGGAGCTTGGCATCTCAGTCTCCACGTGGGAGCTGCCCGCAACACAGTGATCTATGTTTTGGAGGACCAAATAAAAGTTTATCCAATCCAATCCAATCCGTTGGGCCACGCCCACGGACGCTGGTCGCGCCGATCGCGCCTGGCTTCAGACCATAGAGTGCTCGCGTTTTGAAAGCCAAGTGTCGCTGTGCCCAGCGCGCGCGCGCGTCAGCGCTACAATTGGAGTATATTGGGCTTTTTATGATGCACTCGCAGCCGTTCACTGCCTCCACATATACCAAATTTGGTGTTACTTGACGTCAATAGATGAGGAAATATATGAATGGGCCTAAACATGATAATACTGGCACGCATGTCATGTAAGAACATTACAACATACCCACTCATAACGTGCTCGTGACCATTTCGCTAGCTCCGCACATACTAAATTTGGTATCACGTGACGTGAATAGATGACAAAGATAAACGACACATCCAAAAATGATAATCATGACACGGAAGCCATGTACGGCATCATTTACCTCCACCTCATAACGTTGTGCTGATTTTAAAGTGACCTATAAACTTTTCTCATTCGTGCTTCGCAAATCATTGATTGCCATTGTACCTGGGATCTTCAATTTTTTTTAATATTGCTGCGCATTTCTCAGGATGTCATCGTCAAATTTTTCGATCGATTCGATTGCAGATGGTGTAGCAAGCAGAAATGCATCATTATATTTTTGTGTGGGTGACCTGCTTGCTTCGGACTGAAGCACGCTGCCTATGCTGTAAACGAGAGCTGCTCACGCAGTGTATTTTGTTCACGGCAAAAGTAACACCATCTCGAGATGTTACCGATCTAGTATACTTTCAGTGCTACTTTAAGTACTGCGCAATACGCGTAATAGGCACAGCGTCAGAAATGAATAAAGTAAAACGCCTTGAATGGTATTTCAGTGGGAGGGTGAGAAGGTCGAATGTAGATTTGCTTTTCTCAAGTGATCAACATAATTATCATGGTCATGAAGAAGGGGTACTTTTAACAATCTTATGTAGTACCCAAGGGCATATTTACGTCATCTTCGAGGAAGTACAGCACCGTGCGTGCGTACACACACACACACACACACACACACACACACACACACACACACACACACACGCACCACATGCACACACGCACACACACACACACACACACACACACACACACACGCACGCACGCACGCACACACACACACACACACACACGCACGCACGCACGCACACACACACACCCACGCACCACACACACACACACGCACGCACGCACGCACGCACATACACATACACACACACACACACAAACACACACACACTTGTGCATATATTTCCGCATATGTTCAGGCACATATCTAGGTTATTTGTGTCAGCTTGACAAAGTGCGTTCAGGGTGTCCCCCAGAGAGCTTTGTTGAAGTTTGGGGGTAAATGGTGGCAAAAGTAGAAGCATCAGTTCTGATGTAGTGGACTTCTATCTTCTATTCTACTGCACAGGCACGTCTTCTACGAAGTACAAGCCACAAAAAATGCATGCGGAAAAACAAGGTTGACAATATCGCCCGTTGCTGAGGTAATTTCCAAAACTATTAACGTAAAGCAACAAAGCGAATGAAACACATTAAATGTACGCCAAGTGCTGTAAAGGCCAATCAGGCGTGCGGAGCTATTTACCGGATACAGTCTCTTGTTCACATACGGTGGTGACTTAATTAGAGCTTCGCTTAACTCCTCGGCAGTGCTACAAGTGCTATAATGGTCACCCTGTGTATTTCAGGAGCGCCCTCTGCTGACGCGTCGACCACACAGGCACTGCCATCACCAAGTGGCGCAGAGGGTGAGTTTGCGTTTCAGATTCTAATATAAGTAGTGGTTATAATAATAGCATTACTATAGTTTATCATAGTTCGAAATGTCTAACCCTATACCTAGGGGAATTGCAGCATTTTTCTGGGCAAATTTAATTTGTACCTATAACGTCATTTTACACCATTGCCATGGAACACAATACATCGCATTATTTTCCGGAGACATTTAGTTCATGTTACAGCTCTATCTGTGGCTGTTAGGTGCAGAGTGCTTGAGGTTGCCAGGCTGTCGTATGCTGTCTTCATTGCTTGGCGTAACGCAGGCAAGACCACATGTAACGAAGCCAAGCGTAGCATATCCAGAGTGCGCTTGCTCCAAAGACAAGTGTCCTTACACTTGTTCACCGAACTTCTTGATGATAATAAAAGTGCGGAGAACGTTAAGTAACACCACGTTTCAAATCAGGAAGAAAAAAGAAGCAAGCGAGAATTTTAAAGTATAGAGAGAAAAAAAGACAAATAGGAAGAAAAGTAGAAATAAATAAAATACATAAACCAGAAAGCCGAAACAAAAGTGAAAAAGCAATAAGAAAAACAGGAGAGAAGAAAAAGAACAAAGAATAAAGTGATAGAGAAACAAACAAAAAAAAGGCTGCCCAGCTCAGCCGCCTCTTTCAGTCTTGGCAGCACTATTGCCAAGCTGCCTTAATTTTGCTGCAAGTGACAAGACCACGAAAGTATGGTTTCTTGGGATTTATGTTTGTTGTCTTTTTTACCTTTGCGTTAGTAAAGTGAAGCCTGGTACAGCCTTGAGCAGCTCTCGTGGGCAATTTCCCAAAAATTGAGTGAATGATTGAATGAGCGAATGAATTGCAAATTCTTAAATCATGCTGCCAGTATCCACTACAAAATGGAGGGCGAGAGCATATGAGACATGTGCATCCACGGCCCGACGAAGGAAGTTGCACCCCTGGAAATGACAAGACCACTTTTGGAAACGTGTCCAATGACAACCTCTGTTCAGAGATTTTCCAGCTCCTGAAGCTTGCTCTTTTTTAATTTTGCCCCTGAACTTCTATCATTGTTAACGAATGGAAACAAGATTTGTGTTACCTGTGCGTGATGTATTCGGTTACATGCAGACCCACACGCATATACAGTTAGATGAATTATAGACAAAAAAAGCACACACACGGTGGTATCTCCCTTATCTGCGACAAGGTTTTGAGGCATGCGCCGTAGAGGTAATGACGACTCATTTTGGAACAACATGTGGTTTAATTCGTGCACCCAAGCCTAAGCACACACGTATTAAAATGCGGTCCTATTGAAATTGTCACCCATAGAAATGAGCTCATTGATACAGCGAATCGCATCGGCGCCCTTGAACTGAGAAGCACAGTATCTCAGACCAAGTATTTACCAGAGAGTTTTCGCCAGTATCGATGCCATAGCTTTATGTATCTAGGTATCCGGACGTGTTTACGTGAAGAAGACAGCGTATACGTGACGAATATAGGACGTCAACACACAAAACCGACTTTCGCTTAAACATTGTTCTGCGCCGTCCTATAGCAACGCCGCTAGCTGATACAGGGCATTACTGCGGTACAGGGCATACCCTCATTACTGTAAAGTGGTGGTCTTGGCCGAAATATTACTTTCTTCATTATTTCTCTCAAAATTGCCATGCAATGCTTCGCTTCGTGCAAGTTGTAAGCACACGTGTATTGGTCAGCGCGACACGTAGTCTTTCCTGGGCAACTAAGCGTATACGTGAAAAGTACGCTGTTATTCCCAATAAGACTTTTTGTTAAACGTAAGGTTACAGTTCTGACGGAGTTCCTTTTTTTTTCATTTTCTACTCCTGCTTACGACGGTGCATCTGATCTTTCACTTTGTTTCTTTTCACGCAGACAAGATGGCAGAGTAAGTAAAAAAAAAGCACAATAGTCCCGAAGCTTATTTTTCAACAGTCCTTTACTTTCGCAAACATATTTTTTAATGACATAAGCCACGATTAAGCCATTTTCGCCACCCAATGCAAATTTTTATTTCAGTGTTACTACCTTTTGAAATAAGTTGATATTGGCGATCATGATTGATTTGTGGGTTTAACGTCCAAAACCACCATATGATTATGAGAGACGCCGTAGTGGAGGGCTCCGGAAATTTTGACCACCTGGGGTTCCTTAACGTGCGCCCAAATCTGAGCACACGGGCCTACAACATTTCCGCCTCCATCGGAAATGCAGCCGCCGCAGCCGGGAACCGAACCCGCGACCTGCGGGTCAGCAGCCGAGTACCTTAGCCACTAGACCACCGCGGCGGGGCGATATTGGCGATCAGTTTGTCAGGGTATACCCATCATTGCAAATTCGTTAACATTCATAGAAACCCACCATCGTTGTGATTTCCACGTCAGGTATCTTGTGATTGAATAAAAATGTTTAGTTGACGGACTCGGCGCAACATCCTGCCAGCTAGTGCGACGTAAGCGTAACCAGAGATAACCATTATAAAAGTTTGGCCTGTGATTCACGCAGTGGTAAGTGTTAATGGTTATGACAACACGAGCGCATTCCATCGAAAGCCATATAGAACAAGTCTACATTGTAAACTGTGGTAGGCAACCTCGGTATATTTAGGAACTTATAGCGACGTCTCGGTTCGTAAACTTTACCCATCTGGCCCTGCCTGAAGTTCCCTACATCGATTTCCCTATGAATAGTCTATAGAGGGAACTCTGGCACTAGTGTCTATGGGAGCTGCCACACACGGCGCTTCATCGAACGTGGGAATGATGGGCAGTGCTCAAACTTGCCTTGTTTTTCATATTCTTCGTTCTTCCGGCTTCATTTGGGTCCATGTGGCTTGAATCTGTTTTGTCATGAAACAACAATTGACAAGTGTTCTGCAGTTTTACTTCACCACCTTAACCTTTCATGCTCACGAATTCAAATCGGTCGTGAAGTTCAAAAACTGTCAGTTCTTTTATATTAGAAACGAAACCAAAACATGACAATAAAACAGTCACAAGCGCATTCGAAGTGCTTGTGGCTGTTTGTGACTAGAAAAATTTGTTTACTAACCATCATTCTCATGGTCGCTGAACGATCGCTATGCCGTAGTTTCCTCTAGTTGCTTTAAGTGCGAATGCACTTTATAAGCGACCCTAAGTCCGCCGTCCCCGGTGCGCCTCCTCCTCTCCCCTAGCAACGACGCGAGCAGCGGAGAGGACTGTCTGTAGCAACGGTGCAGCGACGTCACACACCACGTGATTGCGCGCGCTCCGCCCTCCGCGCAGCCACGACTTGCTCGAGATCGGCAAGTCGTCATAGGTATGGATCCATCGCAAGCATCAACCTCGACTGCGATACCTCCAACAACGAGTACAACGCAATCGAATGCGAGCATTGCACGTGTCGTTGAAGATGTCGGATCGGTTGAAGACAAGGCAGCGCGGCGAAGGGCCCGTGATGCCGAGCGCAAGCGGGCGAGCAGGCCGCGCACATAAACATCATTATAGTGCGGATTTGCTCTCACATACATGCGTAAACTCACCAATATTTCCCGAGAGGGTCTAATGGTTTCTGGGGATCGCAATGTGATCACACGGGGGAGTTTACGTTAAATCATTGGCGAATGCCAACGGATTTTAGCTTTACTCCCACTCATAGCATCACCCCGTGCATTCGCACTTAACCATGTTCACCCCCGGGAAAATGCTTGGGAGTTTTTTAGGGGCGAAGCTCCTTAAAGCGCCACCCGTTCGTCCTTCGTAGTCGTAGTCGTAGTCGTAGTGTGTAACAAGTGTTACATATTGACCTGCAAGGTGGTGCAGGTGGGAGATCTCTTCTATGCTTTGTTCAACAATAAAAAGTTTGCGGCGTGCGCGTTAACTTAAAGCCGAATGCTCCTGTCTCTCATTCCCCATTAGAAGCCATTGGCATGTTCCAGTAGGAAACGTTAGTAGAAGTAGAAGTGTTAAAAGCCGACTTTTGCTGTCTCTCATTCCCAGTAGCAGCTATTGTTTACCTCCAAGGTAGTGCCTGGTGAGATTTATCCTGTGCGTGAATAAACAATAAAAAAATTTGGTTCAAAACGCTGTTGTTTGATGAAATAAACCAACGAAAGACGCCAGATGTTTCCTAAAACCAAACCGAAAAGACGCCAGATGTTTCTAAAGCAAAACAGAAAGAAGACACCATCTGCCTAACGAAAGACGCCAGGTGTTTTCTAAAGCAATGGTTTTATCGGGCGAATTAACGGAAGAAAATTTCACTGTATTTCTTCCAGGAGCTTCGCCCTAACTCATCATCACTCACCTCGTGAATCTGCCGTCAACTTTTTATAAATGGTTTCAAGGTTGAAAGCCTTGTGCCCCCAAGAAACTTCCAGTCACCTCATTTACCAGCTCGTAAAGTCGAACTGAAAGGGTGTTTTCACGTATTTTCTAAGTAAGCAAAATATTGTATTACTTTCTCACATAAAAAACATGTGTAATGTTCAAAACAATCTTTTGTAGTTTTTATGTAGCTCAAAACAACAATCAAATTAGGAAAAAAAATGGGCAGCATATCCATGGAGTGAATGATAGAGAGTGGGGCGAAGCATTCGTCCGTCCATTCGTTCTTGCTTCCGTCTGTATATGCATCCGTCTGTGTGACCGTCTATGCGTCCATCCGCCCGTCCGTACGTGCGTCTGTTCGTGCGTCCGTCCCTGCGTTCGTCCATGCATTCACCTCTGCGTCCATTCATGCATCCATCCACGCATCTGTCTGTATGTCCATTCGTCCATATATTCAACACTCCAAGTACCACCATCTCGCTCTTTTTCATCATATATTCCCCACATAAGTGCCGCGCCATCCAGCAGACATTCCAAGGACTAAACGAGAGGTAGCACACGCACACTGTCTTACGGCTTGCACTTCGGGTCTACTTCCCCCCCATTAACCAGCTCGAGTTCATGGTATATACTATAGTTCACTGTATTCATGGCACCGCGGCCCAACGCTCGCTAAAATCTTTTTAAAACAAAGGAGGTTACGCCCAGCGAGTATAACGAAGCAACCTTTTCCTGTCAGATAGTGCTCAATGTACGTGCCAATGGCTGCTAATGGGAAATGAGAGACAGGAGAATTCGGCTTTTACTTTCTTACGGCTTGCGCTTCGTATCTGCTTCCCACCTTTAACCACCTCGAGTTCATTCATGGTATATACTAGTCGATTGTATTCATGGCACTGTGGCTCAACGCTCGCTAAACCTTTCTAAAACTAGCAACCTTTTCTTGTCTGATAGTGCTCAATGTACATGCCAAAGGATGCTAATGGAGAAATCAGCGTGCGCGTTAACTAAAAGCCGAATTCTCCCGTCTTTCCTTCCCCATTAGCAGCCATCGGCATGTACAGTGAGCACTATTTTTTATTGTAGAACAACGCACAGAATAAATGTCTCACTGGCAGCACCTTGGAGGTCAAAATGTTATGCTTGTTACATACTACAACGGCTACGAGAGACGAAAGGGTGCCGCTAAAAGGAGCATCGCCCCTAAAAAGTGTAGAAAATAAGCCGGCTCTTTTATAACGCTTTTCTTGCCCACCGATGGTATTGAGGCACGTCAGTAGACAAAACCGAATGTCATCGAGGGTTTGTATTTGTAAACAGTGAAAAAAGTCTATACACGATTTCAGATTGCAAGCGTTACAACCAAGGAGGATTTAAGAAATTGCTGGAGTGGAAATTGTAGCCTAGGAGTGAAGCCGTGCCTCTGGAAAGATGGTGGCTGCGGCGGCCACCTTACTAGGGGCATGATCAAGTATCACCGTTCAGCGAATAAAAACGGAGCGTTTCAGTCGCACGCCCAACGAGTGTAATGTGGAAACTTTTTCGGGTCACATAGTGCTCGAAGTGCGTCTTAGTTACTAGTTTTTCTTTGTGAGCCTCCGATCGGGGAGGCAAAGCCCTTTGAATATTCAGTCACCCATACTCGTTTTTGTGTGTTATCTCGTTGGGAACAACTGTCTTTTAAATTAGAACTAACGTAGAATTAACACTAACTTATCAAAGCCACTTGATTTCTAAGTGAGCACTATCAGAAAAGAGCATGTTTCCGCCATCTTGGCAGTGACAAAAGATGGCTTCACTTCTGCTGGCAAGGCATTGCGGGAGCTTCCACTCCAACAATTTTTTTTAATCCTCCTTGGTTACACCCCAAAAAACTTCCGGTCACCTAATTTACCAGCTCTTAACGTCGAAACTGAAAGCACGTTTTCAAGTTCTTTTTTACGCTAAAGAAAGTCTCTGTAACTTTTTAGATAAAAGGAACGTGCACAAAGTTAAAGGGACTTAAGCGTGTCGCATTCCAGTAACAAATCGAGCGACGCTGCCCTCAGTGTTGTCTCCAACTTCCCACTGCCCTGCCCCTATACTCCTGTTTTCTCAATGGAATTCACCATTAGCGTGCAGGGAACGTTGCAGAAAGAACATAGACATAGGACCGAGCGCACTTTTCTGAAACGTTTCCTGCGCATGTAAGAAAGTATACTTCTTTCAAAAATGCAGTGCAAACCAGCCCAAGAAGACACTCTTTTGCCCCTCTAGGTAATTCTAGAAAACTCTATGCTCGCTAACACCTATGATTACGTGATAACTCCCACAGCTGTTGCAAAAGCTGCCGCCAAGCACCACGTGTCAGCGTGCTCACGTCCCACGTGTTTAAAAGCGGCTGACGCGACCGAGGAAGTGATAGCGGCTTTAAGAGGGCTCTCAATATATATATATAGATATATTAAAATAGAGGTGTTGTACGTCGAGAAAGGTTCAGACGTAGCTTGGCAAAATGTCCTTTATCAGGCAGGTCTGTCTAATGGCGAGCGGCGTGCGCGAGCTACTACTGCAGCCACCGATCATCATCGTCTTCTTCGTTGCCAGCAGAGCGTCCGTTACTCAGATTCATTAATTCATTTAAATTACTCCCCGCGAAATAAGGAGCCATCGTGGCGACCTATGGACAAGTAAACACGGGAGGGTCGTAGCAGGGCTTAAGTCTCCAGACGTGGACAATTTCCTGGCCACGACGACGTTGGTCAGAAGATGGTTCCAGTGGCTCAATGAGGTAATTCACCGGTGACGTTTTTTGTAGCACACGATATGGGCCGTGATACTTGGGGACCAACTTGGTAGAAAGGCCAGGTGTAGCAGAAGGAACATGCAGCCAGACGAGTGAACCTGGATCGTAGGAAGTAGTGTTATTTGATGCGTCATGGTGGTGCTTTTGGCGTCCTTGGTCTTGGGTTGTGAATGATCTTGCCAGTTGGCGGCATTCCTCAGCGTATGTAGCGGCTTGAGACAAAGTCGTGGACTCTGAGGAGTCAGGTTTGTACGAAAGAATGGTGTCCATAGTGCAAGAAGGTTCGCGTCCGTAAAGGAGGAAAAAAGGAGAGAACCCAGTAGTGCTTTGAATGGCGGTATTATAAGCGAACGTGATAAACGGGAGCACTCGGTCCCAATTGGAGTGGTCTGACGAGATATACATAAACAGCATGTCACCAAGGGTGCGGTTGAAGCGCTCTGTCATTCCATTGGTCTGGGGATGATAGGCGCTTGTAGTGCGGTGAACGACGTGGCACTCACGCAGCAATGCTGTGATGACGTCTGACAAGAATACGCGACCACGATCGCTCAGCAACTCCCGAGGTGCTCCATGACGTAATACGATGTTGTGAAGAACGAAAGTCGCAACGTCTTTTGCTGTAGACGAGGGAAGGGATGAAGTTTCGGCATACCGCGTGAGATGGTCAACGGCAACTATGATCCAGCGGTTACCGTCAGCGGTGTTGGGAAGGGGACCATAGATATCGATGCCGACGCGGTCGAATGGTCGGGATGGGCATGGTAAGGGTAGCAAGGTACCGCTGGCGTGACAAGGGGGAGTTTTTCGTCTCTGGCACGTCGAGCAGGCCCGAACGTATTGTCGTATAAAACGGTACATGCCACGCCAGTAATTTCGGAGACGTATGCGAGAATAAGTCTTCAGGAAACCTGCGTGGCCACACTGGTGGTCGTCATGAAACGTGGAACAAATTTCGGATCGCAGATGACGTGGAATCACGAGTAGCCACTGACGTCCACCGGGTGCGTAGTTGCGTCGGTACAGCACGTCGTCGCGAGTGGCGAAGTGCTCCACTTGCCGACGCAACGTGCGAGAAGGGGGGGAAGCTGTCCGCCCAGCCAGGATGTCTAGAATCGAAGCAACCCAAGGGTCCTTGCGTTGGTCAGATGGCATGTCGGCGATGGTGACGGCAGTGGCATCACAGGTTAGACTCTTCGCAGCATATATATATATATATATATATATATATATATATATATATATATATATATATACATATATATATATAGAAGAAATGTTGACAAAAAGAAGGAATGTGACTCATGAGATGTCGACGTCGCGGCAGTATAGCTTAGATGCTCGTGCTTACGATATACAAATGCGAGAACTAAAAATACATTGTTACTATACTCCATAGGGTGGTGCGTAAAGTCTGAAAGAACAGGAAGCAGCAATTTATCGATTGATATGCAGGGTTTAACGCCCCAAAACCATATGATTATGACAGACGCTGTAGTGGAAGGCTCCGGAAATTTTGACCACCTGGGGTTCTTTAACGTGCACCGAAATTTGAGCACACGGGCCTGCAGGCATCAGCACTGGCTTCTCAGCAAAAAACAAGAGGAGCATACAGCTACGTCAGCTGCTTCCAAAACAAAGAAGCAAAAGACTAAACGGAAAGTGGCAAATTGCAACATTCAAGCTCCCTCAGGAGTTACTGAAACAACGGATACTGTGACAACAGGCAACATCGCAAGGCCTATCCCAGGTCTTTTAAACGGCAGATCAGTTGCCACGAGCGCCATTGGACGCGCAAGAAGAGAGCTCCCCCTGGGCACCCCGTCTCGAGCCGATGCAAAGAAAACTTACACGTCCTCAGTCTACCGTTCCTCCTGTAAAGACCACATGTCTGCCTCGTCACCTGCAACTACGAACGCGATGAGCGAGCAAAAAGTTTGGGGGACCATTAAGCTTCGCCATTAAGAGCTGAACGTGATGGAGAAATCCGGCCCCTAGTGCGCTCTTCAACCGCTAAGTGCATATTTATTAATATGTTTTGTTGCCCCCCCCCCCCCCAGACACGCGCGCGCAGTAGATTGTATTAGTGCGCGCGCGCCAATGGTAAATACAGGTTTTTGATCTAAAGTAAAAGCCACATGACCTCCAAGATACACACCACGTGCTCTCTATGTCGGAGGCCATAAATAGTTTCACAATGACTCACAGATGACAGCACATTATCTAGCGTTTGCTGTTTGCTTGGTCAACGCCTCTAGAAAGGCCTGACATGTTTTCCGCTTTACTCGGCGACAACTTTTCTTGGCATTGAAGCAATTGGTGATTGATTGATAGTTGCGGTTTTACGTCCCAAAACCACCATATGATTATGAGAGATGCCGTAGTGGAGGGCTCCGGAAATTGTGACCACCTGGGGTTCTTTAACGTGCACCCAAATCTGAGCACACGGGCCTACAACATTTCCCCCTTCATCGGAAATGCAGCCACCGCAGCCGGAATTTGATCCCGCGACCTGCGGGTCAGCAGCTGATTACCTTAGCCACTAGACTACCACTGCGGGGCCTGGCATTGAAGCGAAGGCCACAGAGCCAAATCGCGGGCATCCTAACTACAAAGAATATAGTTCCACAACAGCGCCCACAATTTCACAGTGAAATATTTAAGTTCCCCCTTCATTTTCTACGTGGAGCTATTTGAGACGGGACGCTGCTTCCACCATTTTGATAGTCGTATTTACGTAAACTTATTCGTTGTGACTTCGCGTTTTCTAACGCACGAGAAAGTCCCGCCTTTTTACGTGCACCTCAAACGCTAAGCGGCGTCTGCGTCTACATGAAACGCTGATGTGTTGCGCCCCCGTAACTTTCCATAGCGTTACGAAATGCAAGCCCAAACGGACTACCTCGCGTAGTGCTACATAGGCTGAAGCTCTGTCTCCGTAGCTTTTCCTTCAGTGCCAATGAAAGTTGTCGCCGAGTATAAATAGACATAGTTGTCCAGTTTTAGAGTTGTTTGAAAGTTCCTGTGTGTATCTAGCGGCGATGGCTGCACTATCCCGGCTTTTTTCGACGTAGTTTGATGGCCTACCAAAATGCACCTACAAATCGCCGAATGGGCTCGTTTTCGTCGTGACACCTGTCGAACAAAATGCGTTGAGGAGACTCCTTCCACTACATGGCATTTGTGTAGTGTTTTTTCCCAAAGCAGCTGCAAGTAACATCGTGGCTTTGTCATTCTTTCGTCGGCACTCACGCGCGTCGGACGCAAGAATCATGTGCTCCGTAGGAGCGGCGTTTGCGGCACATACTAGCCGCGGTAAAAGGATGACCGAAGACCAAGACGCAGGATATGAGATTATTTTGCCACCACTGCCCAAGGGACGCGTCGCGCAAAACACCGTGTTTTTACACGGTGATGTGCGCGGCAGACCGTATCGAGTCGAAGATTTCCGAGAAGCGCTCGGACCTACAGGACTGCTGCCGGAGGTGTTGGCACTGGGGGCCTACCAGATAAATCATGCCTG
Organism: Rhipicephalus microplus; assembly: GCF_013339725.1. Classification (NCBI taxonomy): domain Eukaryota; kingdom Metazoa; phylum Arthropoda; class Arachnida; order Ixodida; family Ixodidae; genus Rhipicephalus; species Rhipicephalus microplus. The sequence continues at coordinate 95,487,551 of NC_051171.1, forward strand.
GGCAGTCACCATGAACAACGCGGACGCTACGAAACGTTTGCTGGATGTGAAGGAGTTGAAAGTCAAGGGCCGACGCTGCATCATCGTAGACCCCCAGGATCAGCAGGTGCGGCTGCGTCTTCATGGGCTGCTGTACGGCGTCAACGATGAAGACGTGCGAACGGCGTTGGCGGCTTATGGGAAGGTCGTTCAAGTCACCAGGGAGAATCGGCGTGTGCAAGGAGTCAGCGACAAGGGGTCAACCACACGGACTGTGCTACTTAAGCTCAAGAGTGGCGTGAAGGTTGAAGATCTCCCCCATCAAATCAGGGTGGCTGGTGATCTGGCACTTGTGGTTGCACCTGGTCGGCCAATGCAGTGTCTGCGCTACCAAGGTACCGGCCATGTTAGAAGAGAGTGTAAGGTACCCCGATGCTCGCGTTGTCGGTGGTTCGGCCACAGCTAAGATGCGTGCATGCGCACGTACGCATTGGCTATCGGATCAGCCGAAGGTGACGACACAGCAGAGTTGGTGATGGACGTGACCGAGGCTGAAGACGCGGCGAAAGGCGCAGGCGACGCGGTGAACCCTGAAGCTTCAACAGGTACAGTTACACCGACTGGTGGTGATGAACCAACAGCCAAAGCAGACATAGCATCTGGGGAGGTGGTTACTCAAGAGCCAGCCGGCCAAACCGAAGAAGGCTTCACAAGCACCTCATCGAAGGAGCCTGAGCCGGTGGAATTAACCGAACCTCCAGTGTCGTGCGAGAGTATCAGTGGTGGGGCGCCAAGCAAAAGACCCCGCGAGCAGTCTGCAGGACGGCGTGAGGCGTCCAGCGAAAAGCAAGAAGAGGGGCCACCTGCGAAGGCGACTTCGTTCAGACGCAGCAGCACAAGGCTGCGTTCCAACCCGATATCGGACAAACACTGGCCACCTTTGTCCTCCAGTGGCACGGGTCCACCTGGAGGCTCCGAAGATGTCTAGCTCTATGCTAGACGCCGAAGGTAAGCACCATGCCCCGGGCTAACTTCTTCACTGTGTAGACATGGCTGTTGCACCGAAACTTAGAGTGGCAACGTTAAATGTTCGAGGTCTCGCCGCCAAGCGGAAATGGAGCCAAGTCTACAGGCTACTTGTGGATCATGATCTGGATGTACTAGCTGTACAAGAAACAAAAGTAGACGGTGAGGAGGAGACCCGGGGCATGGTGCTGAGGTTTACGGCGCGTTACCACGCAATTGTAAGTCAAGCAATAGGCACGTCTGCAGGCTGCGTTTTGTTCATTAAGAAGTTACCGGGTCTGGTAGTGCAAGATACCTTCGCTTGCCCATCTGGTAGATTGGTTTCCTGTGATTTTGTATTCAGTGAATGTCCGTGGCGTATAGTGTGTATTTATGCACCAACCATTTGTGAGGAGCGATCACTTTTTTTTTCAAGCCTAAAGCAGCACTTCACTTTGGAAAAGAAATCTGTATTACTTGGCGATTTTAACTGCGTCCTCAATGGGCGAGATCGGGCAAATGGACGCGCCAATTACGATAAAAGTAGTAGGACGCTAGCGGACGTAGTTACTCAATTCGAGTTAGAAGACGTGGGCAGCTGTATGGAGGGAACGCGGGAGGTGCGTTTCACACATTTTCAGGGGAATAGCCATGCGCGCCTTGATGGCATTTACGTGTCGCTTGAATTAATAGCCCACTGCAAGACATATGCTGTTTACCCAATACACTTTAGCGATCATTGTTTAGTTAAATGTGATATGGGAGAGAAAACACAAGGTGGAACTTTCTCATGGGAGCTGTGGAAGATGATTTCCACTTTAATCACTGACGAATATTTCTTAGATCAGGTTATGAACTGCATCAATGAAATAAAAATGAATGATGGAGCTAAACTTGCAGAACAATGGGAAGAGTTCAAGCAGCGAATAAAAATAAAAGCTATTGATCGTTCTTGTGCCTTGAGTTATGAAAGGAAAAGAAAGAAAAAGAACTCCGAAAGACTTTGGAAAGACTAGTAGACTTGGAGTGCAAACAACCGGGAAAGTATAAAATTGACATACGCAATATTAAGCAGAAACTTGCACTGCATGACGAGGAACGCTACCGCGGTGCACTCGTCCGTGCTAGGGCTGAGGCTTTAGCGGCTGGAGAGACGCCAACCAAAAGAGCGTTAGGGGTGGAGAAAACGAACGCTCGACGGAATCATATCGAAAAAATAGAGAAGGACGGTCACGAAGTAACTGATACGGACAGCATTTTATCCGTATTTTCAAGTCATTTTGAAAACTTTTGCGTGTAGACAGGCAAACCTAGAAAGATTTAAAGACGAATATTTAGGACGCATGCCGCAAGTGAGTGAGGAAGTGAAAAACGCTTTGGAATTATCTATATCTGCATCTGAAGTTGAACGGGCGATTGATAAGTTAAATCCTGGGAAATCTCCAGGACCAGATGGTCTTTGTGCCAAGTGGTACAAATGTTTTAAAAGCGAATTGTCTTCAATACTTGCGGGCGTTTTAATGAGGCATATGAGGAAAAAAAATTACCACCATCCTTTGGTGAATCGCGTACCGTTCTGATTCCGAAAACAGACGAGGTTGAAAAGCTCAGGCACGTCACAGCGTACAGGCCAATCGCACTGACAAACGTAGACTACAAAATATTAATGAAAATTTTGGCGGCCAGACTACAGTCAGTAATAAAAGATATCGTCGGTCCACACCAAACGTGTGGAATAAAAGATCGGTCCATAGTTACAAACGTTCATAAAATGCGATCCGTGCTCGAATGTGTTGACACCTGTCATGCTCGTGTGGCCATACTCCAGCTTGATCTGGAGAAAGCGTTTGATTGCGTTTCCCACGCTCTTTTGTTTGCAGTATTGAAGCACATTAATGTTGGTAAGATAATTATTGACGGAGTAGCCATGGCATATCGGAACGGTAGTACGAGACTAATTATCAACAAGACATTGGGCCCCCCCATAAGAATCGAGCGCTCAGTGCGTCAAGGTTGCCCTGTTAGTCCACTTTTGTTTTGCATCTATATTGAAACTTTATGTCAGTCTATATTGCAGAATGACATCATTAATGGGTTTAGAGTACAATCTTCAGAGGTCAAACTACTCGCATACGCTGATGATGTTGCGATTTGTAGCACTACCTATGTCGGTATTGAAGAATCAATCAGGGTTTCTAAATATTTCGCCGAAGTTACAGGAAGCCACATAAACTGGGGTAAATGCCTCGGCTTCTGGCATGGATATTGGCCTTCAACACCAGAATTTTTTGCTGCCATTAAATGGACAAGAACGCCAGTTAAATATCTCGGAGTACCGCTCGAGTCATACAAAAGTACTGACGAATATTGGACACAGCAAACGAAAGAAATTAAAGAAAAAGCGAATAGGTGGAATGCAACTTATCTGTCCGTGTTTGCTAGGGCTACTGCATGCAACTGGTTTTTTGTGTCTAAGCTGTGGTATGTGATGCAAGTGCTGTACTGTTCCCGGGTCAATGTGCGAAAATTACATCGGGTGTTTGCAATATTTGTGTGGGGGTATAACTGGGAAAGGTGCAGTCGCACGAATTTGTTTAGACGGGTGAAGTGTGGAGGCCTTGGGCTAGGACATCTGTTTATCAAGCAGTTAGTAAATAGGTTTTTCTTTTTTCGTGAGACAAGAGATCCTTTCCTACTAACAGTGTTTCAAACAAGACTAAGTAGACTCTTGCCCGAGTTTGTTGTGAGCACCCATGTTACCCCAGGGGCTGTGCAAGGATACATGAAAGAAGTAGTGGCCAGCGTGCGGTTTTTGTGTGTTCGCTTTTCAACTGACTACCTGTGGTCTGTTGGAAAGAAAAAACTGTACAAAGATTTATGTGACACGATGCTCCCCGTCCCACTGTACAGAGCGCTATATACAGCACGCAAGGGTCAGAACGTACTTAAATGAGTAAAAAAAATGCCAGCAGCTCCAAGTGCGAAAACGTTCTTTTTCGAATTACACACTGGAACACTTCCTATAAGAACCTTCCTAGAGGAGCGTGGGTTTTATATGCCTTGGGGATCTCACTGTCTAATCTGTAAGAAACCGGAAACTATCGACCATGTTTTCCTGCACTGTTGGGAAGGAGTTTATTTTTGGGACGTATTACAAGGGACAATCAAAAAAGAGTTTCCGTTAGACCCTCATGGTATCAGGTATTTGGCAATAGAGAACGAGGATGGATTACCTTTCGATTTTATCATGATGACTGCCTTGCACAGTATATGGCGCTCTAGAATGGCTGGATTTCATTGTGACCCAGACAGAAGACCAGCAAGAGAGTATTTTAAGGAGAGCATCTCAAGAAGACTGGAGGTAGTAAGAACAGACGAATGTGTACCTTTATGGGTAGAAAGGGTAGAAGCCCTACTGACCATGAAGGAATTCTAGGATGCGATGTGTTATAGTTATGCTTGACGGGCTTAGTTACTTTTAAGTTTTTTTGTATTGTATGTAGTGAATTGTAATATATCTTAGTAACCCGTGTGTGAAGTTTACCGGAATTAAGGAAAAAAAAAACATCGTGGCTTTGTGGTAGGACATCTGGTTGCCACGCGAACGGGCCAGGTTCAATCTTCAAGGAAACCGAGAATTTTGTTTTTTATTTTATTTGCTTCTCTCTTAATTTCTTGCACACGAATGATTTTTCGCTCACAACCAACGGCGCCGACGCCAACGGTGCAATTTCCGCGACACGAGCTCTCTAACGCTATCGCGTTAATAGAGAGACCACTCTGAGCCTCTCTCTCCTTCCTCTCTTACTCTCTCAGCCGACCACCAACGTGATGACGACCTTGGTGCCTGAAGGCACTGAGCCGTGCTCCCAATTAGGACAGCAGAAGTCGCGTATTTTCCTTTCCACAACCTCCCTCTCTCTCTCTTGGTGCGTGAGCCAGAAGGCACTGACTCATCCGCAACAGTGGGAAAACGCGGCGGCACTATCATCAGACTAGTAGGGAAGAAAGGAAGTTCCTCGCCGCGTATGGCGAAGCCATAAGCGGCATTTCTCTCCGGATTCGCCACCACTCAGCGCGTCTGCGTCAACTTTCGTCCCAACCTTGTTGCCGTAGACGTTACACTATGATCAGCAGACCCTTCAAAACTTCTTGAAGTCCTTAGTATCTGCTTCATCCACGTGAAAATCAAACTGCTCGTAGATAACACCTGTGTATGCGTCGTCTACGAAGTGGACGGGGACTCAGACGCTGCTGACATTGCGGCAAACATCGCCTCGGCCGTTCCGGCCGTGTCGTGTGTGCGCCCTGTGAAGTGTATCACCTTTACCTTCGAGGGTCAGGTTGGTACACTTCAAGAGCATCACTTCCGTACCAGTGGAAGTGATGCTGTTCAAGCTGCACAGGCCGGTTCGTTCGCGTCTGTCTCGGCCCCTACAGTGCGGCCATTTCGGCCGTTGCGGCCACGCCACGAACACCTGCTCACACGATGAGCACTGCCGCCGTTGCAGTGGCAGCCACTCAAACGAACCCTGCCCCTCAGAGCGTCCGTCCTGCATTAAGAGCATCGGCACTCACCTTGCGAATGAGCCGCGCTGCCCTTCCTGGCAGATTCAGCGCAAGGCCACTGTCATTTTCACGTCTATGAATGGCTGAAGCGTCGCTAAGCATTGGGGTGAGTCCGGACCGCTATCAACAACATCCACAAGTGGGGCAGTGTGACGGTCGTCAAGGGCCGTTCGTTTCGTGGTGCTGTAGCTGTTGGCAGCAGACCTACCTCGGAAACCACCCTGTACCTTACCTCGAGAGCTCCCACCGCCTCCTTGAGGTGCACGACCACACATACCCCCTCGTCTTCGACTCCCCTGATTTCCGCCGGTGACCGGAACGACACCGTGATAACGGTACCCGCAGCGGCAGTTTGTGTAGTGCTCGTGATCTTGCCAGCTGACCCTTCGGTGCTCGATTTATGTACTGTGGCTCTTACTGCACATGACGCAATAGAGTAGGGATCCAGTTTGGAAGTTCTGACCACATAGGGGCCAACGGAACTCTCACCTGTGAGTTCGAATGAACTATACTTTTCTTGAGCTTGGGCTGCACGCTCGGGCGAGTGCTTTGACGCGCTCCTCTGGCCCGTATTGCTTCTTCTTTGGCGAATATTTCCCCCGGCTTTCATGGCGGCTTCTTTCCCGGTCGACTGTGCGCTGTGGTGGTTCGGGCATGTGCTAAAGGAGGTGGACCAGATGCTTCCCACTTCATTTTTTTCTTTTCTTCTCTCATCTTCGTTCCTCCTCTTCTATCATTTTTTCCCTTAACCCCATCTCCTGTGTCATGCTGTTGAGGTGTCCTCCTATGCCCGAGAGACAGTTACGGCACGGCACTTTTTTATATTCAAAACCACTTCATTAGAAATGTATGTAATGGACAAGACGATTTCATATATGTCATGTCTCTAGTCATAAAGCTCTGTATTTACGTTCTAGTCGAGAAACCGCGAAATACGTACAGCCTTTACATAGACCCTGCAAGCTTCCTCAGATCAAGTTCTCTGTTAATTTTGACGCATATAGGAATCTCGTAAGAGCTCGTCACTGCCATAACAGTCCTGTCAAATAGACGTATGTCAGGTGTATCATTGAAGCCGCATATGATTTGCAAAAGCATAATCGAAGTCATTCTCTGCTGTGTTAATGAACTGTGCCTGCAAAAACAAACCAATATACATGAACGAAGGAAGAGGGTCATATCTTATTAAAATGTAAAGAAAACGTGGATGAACATGTGCGAACACTGACAGAGACAAACCACGAAGCAGATTACGCAAACAGCGAGATAAACAGCAGATCTGCGCATGCGGTGATCCACAATGATCATACTGCCGTGTCTAACCTCGCTGTTTTCCTAATGTTCCTTGTGATTCGTCCCTGTCAGTCATCGCACATGTTCATCTGCGTTTTCTTTGGATTTTGTTAAGATTTCACACTCTTTTTGTGTATACAATTTTTATGTATTTTCGCAGTCAACCTCAGTTGAAAGAAAACGCCTGTCATTTGCCAGCCCTCATCTACTTCATCCGCTTTGCGCTTCAGACCACTTTGGTTACTGATGAGCGTGCTCCGACACAAGCTCCCATGTTCTACATCTGCGGCCTATTTCTCGCGACGGTCGTTGCAAACAAAGAGAAAAAAACTCAAAACAGAACTTATTCGACATTTCTTTTTCCTTCCCTCCTAATCATTCATGACATACCTTGTTGATACACCGTTCTTTAGGAGCTAAGCTCCTCTTAGTCTAACGTTGCCCAGTGTCAGGCCTAACCACCAGCATCTCCCGAACACTGTAATATGTGGCGCTGTCTCGTAGAAGTACATACAAACTGCAACTGACTCTGAGATCTGTGAGGATATTCTAGATGACGCTGTACCACTACTCTCCGATTGGCTGCTGCGTGAGTTTCACAGGCAGGCAGGCAGGCAGGCAGGCAGGCAGTGTTATGCCTGCGAGTCCACAGCGAACGTCCATGCCTCTGAAAAAGGCAATCTGTGTCAAGGCCAGCCCGCGAGTCCGCCTGACTCGATTAACTCAACGGCGTCATCAAGCGGCGGTGCCTCTCTGCCGCACACGCACAGTGAGTCACCTCAGCTAGCGAGCCCTTCGAGCAAGCGATCAGCGCCTGCCTGTCTGGTGAGTCTGACGCAATGCGTGGCGACGTCACTCGTCCTTGGGTGCAGCCACGTGCAGCGCAGCGGCTCCAGATTCGATGAGAATGACGCGGCCCAGCGGCGACCCCATTGGAGGATTCTGAGCTCACGACCAACGGCGCTTCTGGTTGGACATTTGGTTACTCAAAGAATCCACACAGTGCATATAAAAGAAGCCCTGCGGCGCGTCGCGAGCAGTAGACCTATGTGTTATAGAGGAGAGCTCGGCTCTTCGGGTCTCTAAGCTGTCTGCCCCAGTGCCGAATTTGTAACGCCTCTGTATATATGCTGTACATAAACCTTGTTTAACTCACCGTCGTCTCGTCCGCTCGTCTATCAGCTCTGCGCAGAACCAGTCGCGAGCTGAGAAACCTACGCTACCAAACGGCTGGTGACCGTGTCGGCAGAGATCCGAGAAGTGGCGCCCTTCGAGACCGTGTTGGCGTCGCCGTCTTTCGAAACAGTGGTTGCAGCGGTGAGATTCGTGGTGCCCTTCGTAACGTCGTTGGAGGTGCGCTTCGTAACAGCAGGCAGGCAGGACAGGACAGGACAGGACAGGGCAGGGCAGGGCAGGGCAGGGCAGGGCAGGGCAGGGCAGGGCAGGGCAGGGTGGGGCGGGGCGGGGCGGGGCGGGGCGGGGCGGGGCGGGGCAGGGCAGGGCAGGGCAGGGCAGGGCAGGGCACGGCAGGGCAGGGCAGGGCAGGCAGGCAGGCAGGCAGGCAGGCAGGCGAACGGACGCATGCGCGGACGGATGGAAGCATAGAAGAAATCACGGATGGACGTACAGATGCATGGAAGAATGCACGCACGGACGGATGGACGCATGCACGGTCGAATGGACGTATACACGGACAGACGCGTGGACAGACGGACAAACATTTCGCTCCACTCATCATCTTTCACTCCGTGGATATGCTGTGATTTTTGTCTTTGCATGATGACTAACAGCACACACACCAGCGAATATGAAGTAGCAACTGCGGTAGGCACAGTGGCGTTCGCCTAACCTGTGAAACTAAATGCCTAACTACAGCGGCAGCACATCGTCGTCTCTTAGGAGTGGTAGAGTACGTGAACTAAACAAGAGATGACCACATTGAAGGTTCTGCGAAATTGATTGTTTTCTTGCCTTTTCTAGTGTTCAGCATTGTGCAATAAATGTATCTATAGAATATGTATCAGCAACAGCAAATTGAGGGAACTGATGATACTTGATACCTTTATAAATTGATAAGGTAAAAGAAACCGTGGCAAACAAAATGTTTTTTCTACACTTCGCAGTTTGGCTTACGCTGAAAATATTGTGCTCTCGCATATCTTTCATTTAGTCAGTAATTGAAGTGATATAAAACTAAGCACTCAATATGTGTATGTGCTATGTTGATGAATTAACTTATGAAACTTCAACAATGCAGAAGCTCACTCACAGGACTCATGGGGCTCAGTATTGTCGCCGTGGTCGTGGTCCTAGGTGTCACCGGACTCGCCGTCCTGGTGAACAGTAAGTATCAGTCGATTCCGTTTAAGCGTTGTCGTACAAACTTGTACACATGGTGTTTCAATTCACTTATTTCTGATTATGATAAAAACTTCATTTCATATACCAGACGTAGCTGGGGTGTGCAGAAATGAAGAACACGACAGAAACTCCAAGAATGGCATGCCTAAATAATTGACTCCAACTTCGCCTGAAGCACTTTTTCAAGTAACCTTGCACTCGCACGGTTTCACGGATAACCTTCTACGAACAATTTTTTAACGTCTTTCGTCATTTGTCGAGAGAAGAGAAAGCGATTTTTATGCTGCCTTTCATAATTTAAAGGGAATTGCAGGCGGCGTGCTATGATATATTATTGGCTCGCATGTTCTTTGAAGCTTCTACTACCGATCAGCAGTGTTTCGCAATTATGCTCAAAACGTGTTGCAGGGCCCTTATAACAGTACAAAACGACCAAGTTTTGAGCTTGTTTTGAGTTGTATTCTAGCTCACTCACCATGCTTCGCTTCTCGGTCCGCATCTATATTCGTGCCGTGATAACAGAAGCCCCTGTGAGTGCTACATCGACTGCTATAGGCTTTTCCATGGTGCCTATTGCAAGTACACTTGGGAAGTACTCACTACGCCACACTTTGCGTAGTAGAACAGCTCGCACAACGCGACACTTTGCGAAGTAATCACTACGCCTAACTTTGTGTAGTTTTTTGAAGTACCCGCTACGCCACACTTTGCGTAGTTGCGAAGTGCCCACTGCGCTGCTCTTTCTGCAATTAGGAAGTACCCACTAAGCCACACTTTGCGTAGTTGCGAATCGCACAACACACTACACTTTGCATAGCCGCAAAGTACCGGCACTCTTCGCTGTGTTACGAAGTATACAAGACGCCACACTTAGCGTTGCTACCTGAAGGCAGCATACACAGTGACTCTACTTGGCGTAGTTGTGAAGCGCGCTCTATACGCCAGAACTGCGTATAGTTCTGAAGTACCTACTTCGCAATGAGAGGCCCTACCAGCGACGCTTGAAAGGCTTCCCATTGTTCGTAAGTAGTGATGAAGTGCTGACCCAACGGAGAGAATACGCAGGGCAGCCAAAGAGGATGTGGTCAAAGGTGGCGGGTGACTCTGTAATGAGTGTGCCAGTGTGCGATCTGCAGAGAATAGAGGCGGAAGTGGGGTAGTATGTCGGAGGTTGGATAAGTTATGTTTTCGATTCTTATATAGGTGAATTGTTTGGAGGGGGAAATGCTGTGGTGGGGAGGAGAGATGACATGCAAGACGTGTTTGTCGGGCGAGTTCATAAAACGTGTGGGTCCGATACCTCGAAAGAGACTTTCTAGGGTGACCTTTGATGGGATAATAAGTTGTCGGGCTATGTTATTGCAGCTTCATATCAGAGATTGCCAGAATAAGCCTGTACTCGCACGGTTTCAATAAGCATATAGAGATTTACTATACACACCCTGCATATTCACCGCACGGGTGAGTAGGTCGTCGGTACCCGTGAAAATTCTAATGGTGTTCGTTTCCGCCTGATGTGGTCTGCGTCTGCAGCATATTAGCTAGAGCCCCGTGTTTTAGTACTGGTGGCCCATATTTGCAAAGAACGTTAAAGAACCCCAGGTGGTCTAAATTTCCGGAGCCCTCCACTACGGCGTCTCTCATAATCATATAGTGGTTTCGGGACGTTAAAACCCCACTTATCAATCAATCATATTTGCAAAGAAATTCATCGGGACATGTTTTTATGCACATTTATTCATTTACTCTTAAACACCGCATCTTGATTACCGCCGCTAGTCTTTATTTTCGGTGAACTTTCCGTCCAGCCCCTACTCGCAGCAGCGTCCGAGCCACCAGTTTCTGGTCGACCCGAAGAGACAATTCCTAAGGACTTGGCTTTCATAATGCGAGTGCAGTAAATATGTTATATAACAAATGCAGGAAGCACTAATAAAGGGCTTGCTTTTTATTGTCAACTAGTTGAACGGAGGTCCAGAAGTAGCCTTCGGGTTGATTATTCGCAATGGTTTGATCAAAGCGTAGCATATATAAATGCGAAGCAATTCTCAGCGAACTTCGGCGACATTGAGCGTATCAATCAATCAATCAATCAATCAATCAACAATCAATCAATCAATCATATCATCTATCTATCTATCTATCTATCTATTCTATCTATCTATCTATCTATCTATCTATCTATCTATCTATAATCTATCTATCTATCTATCTATCTATCTATCTGACAACGTTTTTTAGCTCTCATGGCCCTATAGATAATGGTATCCATACCAAACTCAACATGCCATAAGATGACTGTATGAAGAACATATTTGACTAGTCATAACATTAAAATCATGACATTGTCACGAATGTCATGATTTACATTTCACGGTCCTGCAGCTCTTGCGGTTGTTTTGTTCACATGGTATGTTGCAAAACTGGTATGATATGACATGATTACATGACAAACACAAGCAATAGACCCTAACACAAAAATCATGACATGCCTGTCATGTAACAACATGACTACATGCCACGCTCATGATGCACTCGCGGCCGTTTCGCTAGCGTCACATAAACCAAATTTGGTACTACGGTACATGAATGGATGTCGAATGTATGTGACTGTTGCAAACATGATAATTATCAGATGCGTGTCATGTAAGAACATGACTACATGCCACGCTCATGATGGGCTGGCGGCCATTTCGCTAGCTTCACCTGCACCAAATTTGGTATTACGGGACGTGAATGGATGATGACGAAACACTGATATTGGTGCAAACATGATAAACATTAGATGCGTATCATGTAACAACATGACTACATGCTACGCTCATGACGTGCTTGGGGGCGTTTCGCTAGCTTCACATGTATGAAACTCGGTTTTACGTGACGCGAACAGACGACATGGGCAAATTACACCTTCAAACATAATAATCACGACATGCGTGTCATGTAACAACATGACTACAGGCCGCACACTACACTACAGGCCGTTTCGCTAGCTTCACATATGCTAAATTTGGTATTACGTGACGCCAATGGATGACGAAGGTATGTGACTGGTACAAACATATTAATCATGAGATACGTGTCTGTGAGAACTTGACAACAAGCCACAGTAAAGGCGCCAATACATTTTGACATGACGCGGTGCGCGTGCTCGCGGGCGTTCATTTCGTCGCGTCATGCCGGCGTTGCCATGCCAAGTGCCGGTCCTGCCATATACTCGCAGGCGCGCTGTGCTGCGTCGCTTTGACTCATTGCGTGTTTCAGCGCGTCCGGCATCCCTCCGTCACGAAAAGAGGGAGATGCAGTGTTGTCTGGGTAACGCATCGGTATACAGTAATGTTACTCTATGGCATCGGCGGAAATGCGCATGTTGCATTTCGCGCCGGTTCTCCACCGGGCGGTGTTGACGGACGCTGGTAGCGCATGGTGTCAGACTATAGATTGCTCGCGGTTTTACGAACGTAGCGTCGCTGTGCCCAGCGTGCGCGCGCGTCAACGCTACATTGGAGTATATTGGGCCTTCATGATGCGCTCGCGGCCGTTTGCTAGCTCCACATATACCAAATTTGTTATTACGTGACGTAAATGGATGACGATATATATGACATGGATAATCCTGATCACGCGTGTCATTTAAGAAAATGACATCATACCACGCCCATAGCGTGTTCATGGCCGTTTCGTTAGCGTCACATATACTAAATTTGGTGAATAGATGAGAAAGGTAAACGGCACCTCCAAACACGATAATTATGACATGGAAGTCATGTACGGTATCATTTACTTTCACCTCGTATACGCTGTGTTGATTTTAAAGTGACATATCAACATTTCTCACTCCTGCTTCACATATTATCGATTCCCACTGTCTGTAGAATCTGCTAATTTTTTATTTAACTAAAAAACATTTAGGGGACGATAGACAACTGGATAAGAGCTAGCGAATAAGGCGTCTGTTGCTCAACCAATGGAGCTACGGTGGCAGTCGCCTTCACGTGTACTCCGTTGGGTATTTCATTGCAAACCATGAAGTTGTAGTGTTCCCCAGTGCCACCCGTAGCCATGAAGGCGCGTGTGGAGTACTCTTGACAGATGAAGCCAGGTAGCTCATCATCCTTTACGAGCTGGCAGACTTTCAATATGAATGAACGAAGAATGTACCACACTGTTTCGTTCGTTTGGCACACAATAGTAACGTTTTCTCCATTTTCTCTGAAACATGTGAAGGCTTCTACTGCGAGCATCGCATTAAGCATCCCTCGCTTTTAATAAACAATTTCGATCCCTCGAAGCTCCTGGATCAGTATTTATAAACCGGGCTTCGACGGCAACTCATTATTGCCTTTTGTTGCCTATAATATGCATATATAACACAGGCATTGACAATGTGTAATGGTTTGCGAATACGTGAAGTTTTCACCGAACAGGGCCAGTCGATAGCCATTTCGCAGTACATTAGATGCCGACTTGATGGGCAGGTTATTTCATAGACGAAGACCCTGGTAGGTTTATTCGGCCTCGTACTTCTCAAACACCTCTATTTTTATCTCTTCCTGACAGCACGCGTGTACATAGACAGCATTCCAGTGCATGTCTCCAGGCCGTCTTCCGCCTTTCTTTTTTGTCGTTTTCCTAATTTCGATCCTGACTGCTTTGAAGCTTGAGTGGATTCGCTAGGCTAAAGAAAACATTGAGGGTGAAAATAACAGAAAGTCCCGACACGTGGCACACGTTCAGTGAAGTAACAAATAAATTGTGGTTAAGTAACCTCTCAATATGACTTGAGTGATGCCAAAATAATATCCCTTCGCTGTGGCAGATTGCAGACTTTTTTTTTTTGGCGGTCGCTGGAGGTTCGTTGATTTGATTTGGCCTAGCCCCACGGAATGTGGGCAACGATCCTCAAGCGTTGCTTCCTAACACATGTCATCTATTCTCATCAATGTAGGACATGTCAGCAGGTAAGAAATCAGTGTACGGCTGTAGGGGCATCTGAAACACGCTGCGCTCTTTAGAAATATCCGCAGGTTGGAAGCGCCGCTTCTCGCAGCTGATGTATACAGCCACTGAAAGGGGGAGGGGGGGTGCCTGCGTGATAAATGTGTCTGCAGGTGTCTGGTATTATGGCTTCCCGCCTAAGGATTCATGTAAACTAGATACACCATTCCGTTTAGCCTCTCTGCGTCACTAGATTACCCAAAAAGAGAATGTGTGCACTTATTGCTTTTTGTTGCGAATTGACAGTAGAGGTCTTTTTCTTTGTGTATTCGCTCAATTTGTTCTTTACTGTTCTGCCACTATTGCGTCGTTGCAATAGCCTGCCTATTGATTAGAGCTACGTGCTTCGATAATTGTGTGAGCCTACATGCGAGAACGTTCCACGAAGGAAAAAAAACCACGTAGTTTTATTTTTTTCATGGGTGTGTGACGTATTATGTGTTCTTGTACGTTTACTTGGTTCACGTATTTTTAACTCTTTTTTATTTCTTTACCGTTCTGCCACTATGCCTGTCAGTATTGCGTGCCACTTTTACTCACAAACGTAATGGTCATTGGACATCCAGTATGACGAGACGCCAACCTTTAGAAAAAAAAGGCTTATTACAAAGAGAAGGTCAAGCTACTGAATGTTTTCCAGAAGGAATTGAAATTGCACTGACATGTGATGAAGATGAACTTAATAATTCGAAGTATTTTATTGACCACAACTGGAGTTCTTATGTCTGAAATATCTTGATTATACATAACAGAAAACTGGTCACACGCCGAAACTAACAATTTTTTTTTTTGTCACCACTCGTCGCACGATGGCGAGAGCATTTCTTTACCTTATTCTTGTTAGCGTGTCGTACGCACGTAAGTACACGCAAAATGGAGTCTGACAGAAGTTTGCAAGTGCTTGCTGCAGTATAGCTTACACATCTTTTTCTTTGCCTTCTTTCATTGGACAGGTCTAGGAGCCTTCGCTTGCTGCAGTCCCACGGCGAGCCGGGGAGGAAAACTAAGGCGTCGCTATACCTCGGGGACTGATTGATAATGTACTATACGCCTCTCAAGATCACAGCGGCTACGCGTTTTTAACAGTTTGATTGAGTAAAACGCCTTCATTTGTTTTCTTTCTTTCAAGGCGATAGCATTAGAAAGCTCGTGTCTCAGAAATTTAGCCGTCGGCGTCAGCACTGTAGGTTATGAGCAAAAAGTTGTCCGTGAGCGAAAAATCGAAAAAGAAAATAAAATCACGAAGACGATTTTCGGGCCCATTGAGGATTGAACCTGGAACATTCGGGTGGCAAGCAGATGTCCTACCACAATGCTACGATGTTACTTGCAGCTGCTTAAAAAAAACAGTGCATAAATCTAATGTAGTGGAATGAGTCTCCTTAACGCGTTCTGGTCGACAGGTGTCACGACGAAAACGAGCCCATTCGGCGATTTGCAGGCGCATTTGGGAGGCCATCAAACCAAATCGAGGAAAAGCCGGGATAGTGCAGCCGTTGCCGCTAAAAACACACATCAACACTCAAAACCTCAGGAAATGAACAAATCAGTCCATCTAGCGGAAATCATATAGCACATTTTTCCAGAGGCGTTAATAAAACAAACACCAAACACTAGATAATGTGCTCCCATCTGTGAGGCATTGTGAGACTCTTTATGCCCCTTCATGAAATGCCATTTGAACAAACCACAACACGTGCATAGATTTAGTTTTTCATTCTCACGACACCATTAAAAAAGTGAAGTACTGATATGTGGGGTTTTAACGTCCAAAAGCACCATATGATTATGAGAGACGCCGTAGTGAAGGGCTCCGGAAATTTAGACCACCTGGGTTCTTTAACGTGCGGCCAAATCTGAGCACACGGGCCTACACCATTTCCGCCTCCATCGGAAATGCAGCCACTGCAGCCAGGATTTGAACCCGCGACCTGCGGGTCAGCAGCCGAGTACCTTAGCCACTAGACCACCGCGGCGGGGCAAAAAAAAAGTGAAGTACTGCAGTTGCGATTTCACCGACCATAAGGCGATGCTTTTTGCGTTTGGAAGGAGGAGGTCTCCAGAAGAACAAGTCGAACAATTGCCAGATAACTAACCCACGACGGATGACAGAATGTGGCCATTCATGAATAAATGTGTCGCGCCTACGCGCAGTTAATAATAGAGGACCATGTGACAATATGACTGTACAATATTTTCATGAAGTTGTTATCAAACTTCTGTGAAATAGATCGAAAACCTATACCAATACTCTAGACCCTTTCGCTGTTTACCAACAAAGCAGTGGAACGGCTTCCGATTCTGTGCAACAGCGTAACGAAGAAGTATTGACGGGGAACGAATGCTTTAGCGAGTAGCCCGCTCATTTTCAACACTTTTTTCGGCTTAGTCTTGCCAAATAGTTCAAATACATTTTCTTTTAAACTACACACAACATTATAGGAGTTAGTCATCAACTTTAAGCACTTTCCATTTACCAGAAAGCGGAAAAAGTTTTTTTCTTACTCTGCCACAACTAAAAAAGGAACAAGTTCTTTGCTTCAGTGTTAGAGAGTGATAACTGAAATAACCGGACGTTCCTTGAGAAGTAACACGTGATGCTGCTTCTGCTACGTTGACATCGACCGAAAAGGTGGATAGATACGTCCCGCTTGCGCACTCGCACGTTTGTGTGCGTGTGTAACAAAACATTAATAAGTATGCACTTAGCGATTGAAGGGCGCACTAGGAGCCGGATTTCACTATCGCGTTCAACTCTTGAAGGCGAAGCCTAAGGGGCCTCTACCCACGTGGGCTATGTTAAAATACGAGAAATATAAGACAAATAGTCAGAAACACGAGAAAATATATTCAGAAATAAAGCAACGCATGTCAGTTATGATGATGATAATTCTTCACGTCTTCTTCAAGCATGGCGACAATAAATAGCTGGAGTAAAATCGCTCGCCGGGCAAGTCAATACGTGTTCAAAAGCTCTAGAAGTTTGTCTAGTTCATGCCTCAGCTGCGCCTCCCGGAACAGCACCTAAAAAACACATGTATATTCTCATCATAGAGTTGCGATCTATGCTCCACGTGTTTCAATGATATGTTGTTTTGCATGTTATTTTGTATCCGAATAGCACTTGCCTTTTTTTCGTGTTTTGTACCTTTTCGTTTCTACTGAGACTTCAAAAGATAACGACGAAAAGAAAGACACTTGACTACCATGCCTGAGCTATGAACATTAGGTCCCCATATTTCTGGTCAAGTATATTAGAGTTATTTGTAGAGGGCAGTGAAGTTTTTCATGAGTCAACTCATTCAGATTCACTCAAACTCACTCCGAGTCTGAGTTTCCGAGTCTGAGGAAACTCTAGTGAGGAATAGTTCGGCATGGTGAAGTCTGAGAAAGTCAGGGAAAATATTTAGTGAGTTAGAGTCCGAACAAGTCTAAAAAAGAAAACTTAGCCTTAGTTCTAGCAACGTCTCCTTTGTTTTATGGATGCCAGCCAGATGCACCCAATCTAGCCGTTGACCACCCTCTTTTCTAGCCGTTTTCTTTTCTCGCTCATCAATTAACTTCACGAGATGAGCTGAAGGTCATAGATGGTCCGAAGTGCGAAATTACGGGTTGGCGATTTAGAACATGGGCGAAGATGAGCACACTTCGTATACGAAGAAGAGCACACCTCACATTGTTGTATAAGATGAGCACACCTTACATTGTTGGCAACTGTGGCAGCTTCATACGGCGATGAAAGACAGATGGCTCGCCGCTCGTGGACGCTTTGAATATCTGGGTGACCATACGTACTATTGGCGTCAAATGAAACGCAAACAGCAGAGCGTGTGGACCACGCATTATAAAAGATACAGTGCGCGCCATACAGTCAATACGACTGACAGGCACGCACGTCGGGTTGGGCAGCACTGCGCGATCCCGCTTTGATTATTTCTCTTGCGTTCCGCCTGTGAGATATGGTAACAATGATGGACAAAATGCGCGTGCATTACGCTTTGGTAGTTTCAGTTTTAATTTTTTTTCACTTTATTTCGTCTATTTTTGGTTTCTTTTTTGAATATTAGAGCTAGAAAAGACGTGATCGCTTGATGATGCCAAAAAGCATGCGCAAGCTCTCCAATGGTGCTGACAGGTGGGCTGCACTGTACTTTTGCTAAGGCTTATCCACGCACTCTACTGTTCTCGTTTCATGTGACGTCGATAGTACGTGAAACCCGTGCTGAATAAGTTTAACGTTTGATCATGTGGTAAAAACAATGCGTGCTGCACTATTCATGCTAAGAATTTACTCGCAAAATCTGCAAACGTAACCAAAAAAAAAACGATGGAAACGAGAGAATGGTCTCGCAAAGAAATTCAAAAGCTCTTTTTATCTCTAGACGTCTAATGTTGATCAACCCGCCGTGGTACCTCAGCATCTAAAGTGTTACAATGTTAAGCTCGAGTATGCATCCGTGAATTCCCACCCCGCATATCGACAAGGTATAGAAAAAAGGAAAAACAAAACAATACACCCGCACATGTTGAGTTTGATGCACGGTATGAAATCAAAGTGGGCCTTAATTAATGCGGAAGACCTCAGTACGGCACACCTCATGATTATGTCGTTGTTCCATCAAGTAGAACATTATAAGGGTGTGATAATTATAGAGCTTTGACGTAATAGAGGCTGTAATGGAGCACTGAGCAAATTTCGGCCCTTTGACGCTCGCTAATGTGTACCTAAATGTAAGCAAACTGGCCTCTAGCATTTTACATCTATCTTTTACATCTATAATTCGATCACGCCACCTTGTTGTCTCGACCACCATAACCACCAAAGACCACCGCGACGGATCTGCCGATCAAATCGAAAGCGGAAATCGGAGCTGTAGTATTTTAGGCAAGGCGCTAAAATAGACGGCTTCCCATGCCTGTCAGTTCAGGTCCTCTCCTAGTCTCTGTTTTTTTTTTGGTACAATACCTGTATTTTTCAAATAATGAACAAACTAGCTCGGCAGCAGGCCCTGTTATATAAGCTGCTTCGCCATAACCGCAATAAAACACGTATTATACCAACCAGGGAACATCAGTACTTATATTGCCGCTTACGGCCGGAATCGTGAGTCGAAAAATGTGAAGTCCGAGCCACTCAGCTGCGCTAGTATCGGAGAAAGACACATTCGAATCCACATCTCGTTTCTGTCAGCAAAGCCCACCTGTTGAGTGCACAGTGACGCGGTAACACGGGCAAGCCTATTGCCGCTCCAAAAACAAGGCTTTGGGATCATTCATCACTTTAGTCGTATACGCGTGACAAAAACACTTTGCATTCGTATGAAAACCTGGATTACGAAAAGAAAAATACCTGCTTTATTCGGTCATTCTCAGCTCAATTCTCAGTGAAAACCGCACCTACAATGTTCGAGAAGCTTTGGGACTCTAGCAGATTTTTTCTTTAAGATTACGCCCACATCACGAACATTGCAGGTTTTTCTGGAACCTACGTAGTCGTTAGCGTTAACGCTAGAATATTCTACGGCACACGCTGTACCGCTGGTCAGTTGATTGACGGCTGACGCTTTGTTCGCCGCTATCAGTGCCACACTGCAAGTGTGTATCGCTGTCATCTTACTTTTCGTTCGGAGACCACAAGTTCACCCTAATAAACAATGGCATCTTCGATCTTCAGTCTGCTCCCTTCGTCCACGTCGTGACTTATTTTATATAAAACCACGAAATTTAGGGCCATTCCTCCCCCCCCAGGGGGATGTGTGCCACAGTTAATAGGCGAGAAATAATGACTGGCATTTGAATCCATGCCCCCTAGCGTGGCAGTCGAGTGTTTTCCCGCAGAGCCACACTGTTTTTTTTTAGGTGTGTGTCTTTAGTACCGGTTCCAGAACCACGCCACTTCTTTGAACCCATGTGAAGAAAGGCCTGATACAGGCGCCGTGACAAGGGAATCGCGTTAATTTATGTATTACAGGGTGGCACAAAAGTAAAATTACAAGTAGTCATTGAACGATGCTCATTGCGCAATGAGTTCATAACCTAATATTTCCCACACACTGCGAAGTGCTGAACCATATATTTATCCTCACCAGCAACATGCACCATCAACGAAGCGCGTATAATGCCTCACAGATTTGTAGCGGGTACCTCGCTTTCCCGGAGAAAGATGAACAATGGCAAGGTGGGTGCTGCCCCACGTCACGAAAATCGGGATTTTTTGAGCAGTGAATACTATGCAGAAAGTCGGAAGACCAAACACACTTGGCTTTGCCCCAACACGAGCTATGAAGTAATAGGCAGTGATATTTTTAATACAAAGAAAAAAATATGGACAGTCGTTATCGCCCTCCTAGTTAAGATACACGTAGTAGAGTGTAAGATGAGTATTTAAGACCACGTACATTTTTAAAAAATGCCTTGTTAACGCCTACATTCAGCCTTTGTGAAATTTTGTTTGTTGTGCTACTGTGAATCACGTTGTATATTTACTGTGTATTTATGAGCTGTCTAGATTAACGATAGGTTGTGTAACACTTGTCAAGTCCTATATAATATTTTGTCTATCAAACTAATAAATGCATATATAATTAGCCCTCCACTCTGTATATCACCGTGTACCTTGAGGAGAAAATAAAATAAATAGTACTTGTCCCTCTACTCCCTTTCGACTTTCCACCCACAAGACTAGACATTGTCACCTGGGAATGATGTCGTCCTATGTTTGTGTGTTTTTAGTAACCACGGTATAAATGCGAAGAAACTAAAATGAACGATACGATAACCTTGCCCCTGCAGAGACCGAACCTGCAGCCTTTGAATTCAAATGCTGCAGGTTCGTACCCTGCTGACGGCAAGATATCGCTTCATCCACCGTAGTTTTTGTTTTTACATTAATATCACAATGATTAGACTTCCTTACTTTCTTTCTTGGCTTTATGATGGCCAATAGCTTTCATTATTATTGCATTTAGCAAGAAAAAAAAATCTCATAAAAATTGCCAGTTTCAGGTATTGACATGAGGGTCACAAGTTTCACATCGTGCACATGTGGCTCCTTCACAAATACATTGTGTTTGTATTGTAATTATGCAATTTTGTGATGTGTGGCGAATCTTGTATGTGTGTTTTTTTATCGCGTGATTTCATGAATTTCAGGACGTGCGTGGGTTTGAGCACGCAGGGTATGACAGAGCAGCAAGACATGTTAAGCAGCCAATCAGCCCATGACAATAAGAATATCTGGGGCTTCACGTCCCGAAAACCCGATATGACAACGAGAGATGCCGCAGTGGAGGGCTTTGAAAATTTCAACCATTTGGTGTTCTTTGACTTGCACAAGCATCGAACAGTCCCACACTAAGATTATATATAACCGCAGCATTACCACCACAGACTATGAACGTTAATGTACGCCGAAAGCTTTACTGGTGGTACTGATTAGAAGACGCTTTTATTCGAAGCAGGGGGCACCGTAGAGGCAAGGAGAGGGGACCATTTGGTGTTCTTTGACTTGCACAAGCATCGAACAGTACACAGTTCCTACCAATTCGCCTTCATCGAAGTGTGACTGCCGCGTCCGGGATCTAACCCGTTACCTTCGATCCAGCAGCCGAGCACCTTAACCGCTACACAACCGCGCCAGACCAGCTCACGCCAGTCGAGATGGGAATGGTACACAGGAAGGTAGGCAGTGCGTTCTGTGGCTCGCTAGATTCTGACATCATTGGACTTTTCCTTGTAGAATTGCGTAAATGAACATGTGCACAGTGAGCATGGTAGTGGAACTGATCCTTTAAAATAACAAAAAGTATTCACTCTGTCACACAAGACGTTCGTAAAAGGGTGCATGAACAACTTGGACTTCGTTTGGATCTGTGAAGGGAAAAAAGGGAAGACCACTCAAATCTGCACTGAATATGCGTGAACTTGAAGAGTTTTCTGTTAGTTTGGAGCAGATTTTCTGATTTCTCGGTTGAGTCCCTGTGACCGGTAAAAAGAGCATCATGACTGTACGAATACACACACCTACACTAGATACCACCGTACGACGTGAAAACCTTTCTACTAGGCAATCAAGGTACACCACCAATGATTAAAAAACGTGTAAATAGAAGCGTTCGTAGTAGGGTTTATTATTTGCTTTGTTCATGAGAAAAACAAAATTGGCATTAGAAAAAAGAATGTGCCAGGAATTTTCCATGCATTAAAAAAATAACGATAAGCATGGGTCTGCAAAGCGGGCTTATGCGGAAAACCCGTTAAAGTTTTGTCGATGATTGTGGATCACCGGACACAAAACGTCACGCTAAAGTTTTGAACAATGTTGGCTCTTGTTCTTGCGGGAAATATCGCCACTGATGAACGGGTTCATGGAGTCACGGTGTGCGGTTTGGAGGTGCTAGGGACTGAGGGGGACAACTCAAAGACTGGCGTGCTGAAAAAGACAAAAAACAAAAGTAAATAAAAACACTCATGTACGTACGATAAAATAAGTGTTTTGCAGCGTGAGTACACGCTCTCAATAAGGGGTATTTCGAAGGTTCCGTGCATGTGAACCTGCAGATAATACAAATGGTGCTGGCCCAAAAAGGCTATGGGGTTATTACTAACCACACTTGGATAAAGAAGGTAATGTGGTGTTTATATGTGTCTGTTTACATCTATTTATTTAAAAAAATACCTCAAAGTCTTGTAAGGGGGTTTTGAACAAGAGCCTTCGCAAGATGATTTGTATAAGCAAAACAAGATTGAATTAAATGAAAGTACCGAATATATACAATATATAATATCTCACAAGGTGAAACGGTATATTGGTCATAATTGTATATCGGTATAATGGCCACAAACAAGAATATCAAAGAGAAATTCGCTGAAGTGGGCAGATACCAACTAGATAAAAACCGAATAGTATATTTTGTGTGCGAGTCGGCAGTGCAAAATCAAATAGATAAGCATTCAACAATGAGTAAAAAGAAATAGAAAGACAGTATGCAATTACGAGGTTACGCTCCGAAGTGTGAAACGTGGAGTCGGTGAAATTTTGTCAGACCATTTTTTTTCAGAGACAACGAAAAAAAAGAAATCAGTCAAATGTCACGAGGAAGCGCTGACAAAGTGAATGAGCTTGTGCTTCTGTATATAGGCACGGGAAACTAAGCTGATTATGCAGTCTGCGAGATGGGCGGGGTGAAACTTCAAGCAGCGAGGAAGATTTTCTGTCCGTATGAACGCGTTGGTGAAGCGGATAGAAGAACTCAAACTTACAGGTCATAAGAAAAAGAAGTGAAATATGTTTTATTCGTGAGAAATACAGAATATAAGAGGGAATGGCAAGGAGCGACAAACGAGTGACCCTGTTTTGAACGGATTCTAATGAGCTCATTGTGTTCTTTTGGTAGGGTGACCACAGTGGACAGGCGAATTCGAGATGCGGGCTATAATAAACGTCTGAAATGTTGTCTTGCACTTGTTGCACGGTGAATTTCGCTGGGTTCGATTAAAGTACTGCAGTAACATTGATGCGTTAGTAGATATAGTAGCAACGTAAAGGTGCCAGAAAAAATTTGATAGGAGCTTTATTCCCAAGTACTTGTGCCAAATAACTGGAAAATCCATGCTGTTGTTTATGTTTTTACAAGTAAGAAAATAGAATGCTTTGCATTTAGGTGCATAAGGGTTATTAGCCAAGTGTTACACCGAATTAAAATCAGATAGATATAGTTTTGAAGAAGGTTATGGTTATCAGAAACACGTAAAACTACCAGCGTGATATTAGATTATTAGGATGGTCATCATTACGCGTTAAAAGCTTGGTCCCAACCGCTACCTTGTGATACGCCTGGGCTTATATAAGGGCGATGAAATATTGCTAACTATTGACAAATTTTGGCGATTTAAATAAAGCTCGTTTGCCGACTTTGTGCCTGTAAATTTATTGTAAAGCAGTCAACTTTTAAATAAGACGGAACTGGGCTACATGGTCGAACACCTTATAAAAGCCGAGAAAACACTGACATTATGGTGCATGTAAGAACGCTAGTGGGGAGGGGGGTGAAATTGAAAAATTTCTAATAACCAATCGAATAGCCTTCTATTCAATTCGGTTGTCGAGCCAAAAAGTACACATTTGAAATACCGAATATCTTCAAAATTATTTTTCAAGTAAACAGCAACAACGAGAAATGCTCTAATGAGTGACACGTGGAAACATCGTAGAATATCTTTTCTTGTTTTCTAATGGCTGACAAGCAGACAGCTAATGTAGGGCACTATCAGCGGCCTATTAATGACGAGATGAAGGCGTTTGGCTGATAACTGCATTGCCGCTGAAGCAAGAGTTTGAGCAATAAACTATTTTCTCTAATTATGTCATGATGTTAACTATAAATATTGCTTCATATTTAGGTAGCAATTTTACTTACAATCGGTTTGCAAAGCAACAAGTTCACTGTACTAATTCCTTCTATATTTACCTCGCAGTTACAAAATATTTACAAATATCTGGTTGCCGCCGAGTTTTAAACAATTCTAGCATTTTTTTTTCGCAGTTGAAAGTAATTGTAGTGCTCGTTTATCAAAGCTCCCAAATATTTGTGCCAAACAAATGGAACGTTTGTCAAATTGTCAGCTTACATTTACTGGTCAAATTTAAAAATCGTTACCTTACTTTAGGAAAAGTATTTTAATAGCATTTAATTCGTAATTATATTCTATTTGTGGTCCCCGCTATTCATTTGGTTTAAAGGGTCGCTATTCGCGCACCGCAACAGAGCGCAAATTAGTCATGAATTCATAAAGTCTGTGCCTTGGATGATGAACTTTTCCTGAATCTGTGCTGATTAGCAAAAAAAAAAAAGAAACCATTCGCGGAAAGGTTTGATTAGTGGTGTGAAAGAAAAGAGAGAGTTCCATGTGACAGATAAAATGGTGTGCGCAAACATTTTGCTACAAATACATGTTAGATAAAGCGGGCTGTAGTAATACGGCGAATATCTGTTACCTATTGTTACCTATTTTGAAAATAGAGACCAGTTTCGCAGTCTGAACATTGCATTGAGAAGAAGTCTTCCTGGACATACAATATACTACTAGTCCCACTATTCACCTTCCTGAGTGGTACAAATCCTTCGGACCACCAATTATTATAGAGTAATTTGCAGCAAGCCCCTCCTTGCGTTCGACGAAAACTTGCAGTGGAATGCCACAATCGATGAAGTTCAGCGCAACGGTGAGCGAAGGTGCCTTTCTGCGCATCGTAGTTACCTTCGTTTACTCGAAGAGTTTCGCAAACACCCCTGGGGCACATCCAACAGTTGCGAGTAATGCAAAGGCAGTTTTATACATAGCTGCGTACCAGCGAAATCCGGTTATATTTCGGTGCCAGTATACTCACCACAAAGTGACATTTCCCGAGAGCCCTGCACGGACGCGCATTGCGTGCCCTGAGAACATTGGGAGCACGGCCAGCCTTCCGAGTACACGGGCTGCCTCAGCATGTTTCCTCTGCAAAGACAGATGCACACAGACAAAATAAAAAATATATAGTTATTACGAGTATCTCCCAGCGTGCGCTGATCGGAAAAGTGTGCGGAAAGACTTTTCTAGTCGTGAAACACGCTCTTACAGCCGCGGCTTGGTTCGTGCCGTGAGTATTATTAAAAACTAGAGAGAAAATTATGGCGAAGGTGGGTGCATCTGCTATTTTAAGGCCCCATTGGTCTTTGCCACCCGCCAGGCCTGACCGAGTAAATTTTAAGAAAAATGAAGTACTTGGGGAGTATTTCTGCCATGCAACAATAATCGTCATCTACTTCGCGTACTTTCCTCGCGTTATCACGAAGGTTTCTGTAGTTCGCGCTCACGATGAGTGCCCGCGTTATCAGTGTGACAGCATTCCTGACAGGAAAGTGGTCAGCGCGGGGTTTTCAAAAAAGGAAACGCGAGCAAGTCAGATGACGATTATCGTTCCGTGGCAGTACAGAACAACAATGCTCTCTTGATATTTGCTAGAAAGCCAGACCTCCTACTGCCTCGGAAATGTGTTTCTTCCTCAAAAGGGAGAAACCACCTGGCGCGCTTGCTCACTGCCTATACGTTTGAATGCCAAGGTCTGATCTGCGCAGAGCAGCGGCCCACCTCGACGACAGGGTCTCCAGAGTAACCTCAGTCATTCTGGAAACTGTACTAGAACCCCACAACATATGTGTTTGAGTGTTGCCGATCATTCTGAGCACAATTTGCATGCGTCGTCTTGATGCCTGTCCGAATATATCAGTGAAACAATCCTTGTATAGTGAGCGTGAGAGGAATGAACTGCACATTTTCGCTGTACAGCGGCCGAGTATGCTGGTTACGAAGGGCTCAGCACAAATGCCCAAGTGTGCAGCACTTCCGTGCCCCTAGTTAATAGTCCTGATGATGATGATGATTCAACAGCTGTGGCTCGTACCCACTCAGGGGGATCGGCCGAGAATCGATGACTTAATTCAGTAAAATTTTTTTTAATATCGAAACCACTCACCAGAAAAAAGAAAGAAAAAGAAATAGTCCTGCGCAAGTTTCTTCATCTTTCTCTTTTGCCAGATTACTCAAATATTGCACATTGTGAGCAATAGGGCTTACATGAAAGGTGAAATCATACAAGTAAATTGATTAGGTGAATGAATAAACCACTGAATGTTTTTACGATAAAGACGTTACATCCACTGTGAAGACTTTAGCGGCCGAGACGCGGAAAAAAAAGAGGAAAACATAATTTCTTTACTGGGCGCACATATAGGGGCAGCAAGTCAAAATAATCATCACAATATATGATGGAAACGGTGAACACAGCTGCCGGTTATTAAAAGTGTGTTCAGCGGTTGGGCCACGGCGAATTTAAGAGTCAGTGCTATATGCGTTCGTAGTTGTATACTCCGTCATTGGCACCGCACGAACAATTAGAGCAATCTAAAACATTAAAGAAGGTTTCGATACAACGAGGCGCTTGTAGCATTGAGGGGTGTAACGCCTTTAACACATCTTGCCGGTGTGATCCAACCGCAATAAAGACAAACAAACAAACGAGAAGCGCAAATACGCCCATCGTTGTTGACAATATACTTACCCAGGTTCGTAGTTGCAGACCATGTAACGTCCGTTTAGCTGTGGGCAGTCAGTGGCACCGCAGCCCACTTTTGCAGTGCGTGACCAAGCCATCTGTGATTGTGAACAAAAAAGTCGTGGAAGAAGTAATGAAAACTCACCGTGCGAAAAAGGTCTGGAATACACCACATGTATTATTATATGAGTTTTATTATCACAGTGCATGTGTCGCAAGCTTGCACTGCCTATTCGTAATTTCAATGCTTTTTTTTGTGCTGAATGACGAAAGCTATATATTGAAGCAGTAGGGATGATAAATTAACGCGGACAACCTAGGTGTGAGTGACTTTCGTTGTTTTGCACACTGAATGGTTTCTGCGACGCTTACGTGGCTTCTGTAACGCTCACACAACCTCCTGAAACAGCCGCATCTCGCAGAGTGTGGCGCGCGTTGTGAAAGTGTGCGCAGCACACAAATGTTTTATTACACTCTTCCGGATATTTAGGGAAGACATATGCGGGCTCATAAAAATTCCACTAGCTGGGCGAAAAAGCACGTGAGAGAATGAAGACCAAGCGAATGAAGTGTAATGAATTAATGAATCAGAATAACGGATGCTCTGCTGGCAATGAAGAAGACGATGATGATCGGTGGCTGTGGTAGTAGCTCGCGCACGCCGCTCGCCATTAGCCTGACCTGCCTGATAAAGGACATTTTGCCAAGCTACGTCTGAACATTTCTCGACGTACAACACCTCTATTTTAAGTGGTAGAGGAGCCGGGGTTCCCATCAACCTGGAACTTCGCAATCGGACGCTACCCTCACCGTTCAACATGACTGCTCCTGGCCCTTCTCAAGCTGCCTTACCAACGACAGTCTACTGTAATGGCGCGCCTCGGCAACGCGACCCACCAATTTTTCGCGGCAACGACGAACAAGATGTCGAGGACTGGCTCGTCGAGTACGAAATCGTAAGCGCTTCCAACAAGTGGAACGCCTGCGACCAGCTCACAAACGTGCGCTTTTACCTCGCTGATGTGGCCAGCCTCTGGTTCAAGAACCACGAAGGTGAAATTACCAACTGGTCCGCCTTCAAGACCACCATCGCCGCGGTCTTCGGTCGTCCCGCCGTGCGCCGGCTTCGCGCGGAACAGCGTCTCCGTAGTCGAGTCCAGCGCAGGGACGAGACCTTTACCAGTTACATTGAAGATGTCTTGTCTCTTTGCAAGCGCGTCGATGAATCTCTAACCGAACGCGACAAAATCAAGCACATCATCAAAGGAGTTGACGACGACACCTTCCAGATGCTCGTCGCTAGAAATCCACAGACCGTCACCGATGTTGTCCAGCTCTGTCTGGAGTACGACGAGTTGCGTAAGCAGCGTGTCTCGACGCGCAGGGCCGCAGAAGATACGGCTGAAGTTTCCGCCCTCGTACATGACGTCGCTGCTGATCACACCATCTTACTGCCACAAGTATCAAACAATTCATTTGTGAGGAAGTTGCGCGTCAGCTTTCTCTTGTGGCCGAAGCATCCGCGCCAGTGACTTCGTTAGACCCACGTCTACGCCAGGTCATCGAGACACAGGTCACGCAGACACTGCCTCCATCGCCATCTGTCCCTACGCCGCTGACTTACGCTGCAGTCGTTGCTAGACCCCCAGCCCCACCTATCTCTGGCGCATACCGGGGCACCGGGTCCTCCTACCCTACGACGCTACCTACATACACGGCACCCCATCCCGTTTCGCCCCCCGCACCTTCTGTCGTTAACCCATGGCGCACCTTGGATAATCGACCCATCTGTTTCGCATGCGGTTTCGTGGGACATATAGCACGCTACTGTCGCCATCGCAACTTCCAGCCCCCAGACCATGGAAATTCTGCAAATTACCAGGCTGCCCAGAATCCCCAGCGACCATCTTCTCCTATCACCAACTCATTGTCCCCACGACGCCCCGTCGATTCTCACCGGTCATTACCACCCCGTCGCCGATCTGTCTCCCCGATGCTTCGGCGCACGAGCCCCGCTCGAGAGGAAAACTGACAGCCGCAGTTCCGGAGGCGAGAACTGCGTCGTCGTCGAACTTTCTAAGACCTCCTCTTTGTCCGACCAACGAAATTGATGTGCTAGTAGAAGGTGTTGCTGTACGTGCACTTGTCGACACAGGCGCTGTCGTTTCTGTAATTAGTGAAAAACTGTGTCGCGGTTTGAGAAAAGTTACAACGCCGCTTACGAATCTTGCTCTGCGTACAGCCACCTCCCATTTCATCGCGCCGACAGCTCAGTGCACAGCACGCGTTCTTATTCAAGATGTTTGGTACGCCGTCAACTTTGTTGTTCTCCCACGTTCATCTTACGACGTCATACTAGGATGAGATTTCCTTTCTACCCATCAGGCCCTCGTCGACTGCGCTGGTGCTGAACTCACGTTGACGAATCCGTGCCTTGATATCGACCACCACAGTCCCTCGAAAGTGTTTGCCGCAGCTGACGTCCGCATCGCGCCATTGTCCGCCGTCCTAGTGCCTGTGTTTTCCCCTGCTGCCACTAACTCGACGCTCCTGTTCCAACCAACTATAGCTAGTGTGCAACACCGAACCATTGTCCTCCCGTTTGCCGTCATCAACTTTTCCAATGGTTCGGAGGTACTTTATGCGTGCAACGTTTCTGCTTGTCCGTACATCCTGCTACGCGGTGAGTGTCTGGGAAGCCTCGAGACCTTAAATTGTATTTTCGAAGACCCGATCTATCCAGACAAGCCATTTTTGCCGACTTGTGCCATTACACCCGCAACTGACGCCAATGAACCTATGGATGTATTCCGCAAGTCCATTGATTGTAACCTCACGCCTGGGCAGCAGAAACAGCTGATCAAGCTCCTACAGCGTTTTCGAGCCTCGTCTGACCACAATCAGCCTTCCTTAGGTCGAGCGTCATCTGTTGTTCACCGTATAGATACCGGTCAAGAGACGCCATTACGGCAGCGTCCATATCGTGTGTCAACTACCGAACGCCGTGCCATCAATGAACAGGTTGACGACATGCTGACACGTGGCATAATCGAACCGTCAAGCAGTCCCTGGGCCTCTCCAGTTGTGTTGGTGAAGAAGAAGGACGGATCCATCAGGTTTTGCGTGGACTACCGGCGTCTCAACCGAATCACGCGCAAGGATGTCTATCCGCTGCCACGCATTGACGATGCCTTGGACTGCCTACAGGGAGCCGAATTTTTCTCTTGTTTAGATCTGCGCTCTGGATACTGGCAGGTACCCATGGCAGAGGCCGATCGTGAAAAAACTGCTTTCATCACGCCCGACGGGCTTTACGAATTCACAGTCATGTCCTTCGGCCTCTGCAACGCGCCAGCTACTTTCGAGCGGATGATGGACTCTATCCTTCAAGGCCTCAAATGGAACGTTTGCCTTTGTTATTTAGATGATATTGTCGTCTTTTCAACTGATTTCGCAACCCATTTAACCCGCCTCGAGAAAGTCCTCGCGTGTATTTCTGCCGCGGGGCTGCAACTGAATCTGAATAAGTGCAATTTCGCCACTCGAAAGCTTACGATCCTTGGCCACGTGGTTTCAAAAGACGGCATTCTTCCTGACCCTGCCGAACTTACAGCCGTTTCAGCGTTTCCCAAACCGACCACCATGAAAGAGCTCCGAAGCTTCATAGGCCTTTGCTCTTACTTCCGGCGCTTCGTCCGCAATTTCGCGACGATCATCGCCCCTTTGACCAAGCTCCTCGCCGGCTCTAGAGACCTTTAAGCCTGGTGTGCCACCTGTGACGACTCTTTCAATGAACTGCGCCGCCTCCTCACGTCGCCGCCTATTCTGCGACACTACGACCCATCGGCACCCACAGAGATCCACACTGACGCTAGTGGTGTCGGGCTAGGCGCTATTCTTGCACAGAAGAAACACGGCTTCCAAGAGTACGTGGTTGCCTACGCAAGCCGAACTCTTAGCAAAGCCGAAACCAACTATTCTGTCACTGAAAAGAAATGCCTCGCCATTATTTGGGCGATAGAGAAATTTCGACCTTACGTGTACGGGCACCCTTTTGACGTCGTGACTGACCACCACGCCCTCTGCTGGTTGTCGTCACTGAAGGATCCAAGCGGTCTCCTCGCCCGATGGGCATTGCGCCTCCAAGAATATAATATTCGCGTGGTCTATCGCTCCGGCCGGAAACATTCGGACGCAGACGCCCTACCCCGTTCGCCTCTACCCCCTGACCCGGACTGCTGCGAAAGTCTAACCTGTGATGCCACTGCCGTCACCATCGCCGACATGTCATCTGAGCAACGCAAGGACCCTTGGGTTGCTTCAATTCTAGACATCCTGGCTGGGCGGACGGCTTCCCCACCTTCTCGCACGTTGCGTCGGCAAGTCGAGCACTTCGCCACTCGCGACGACGTGCTGTACCGACGCAACTACGCACCCGGTGGACGTCAGTGGCTACTCGTGATTCCACGTCATCTGCAATCCGAAATTTGTTCCACGTTTCATGACGACCTTCAATGTGGCCACGCAGGTTTCCTGAAGACTTATTCTCGCATACGTCTCCGATATTACTGGCGTGGCATGTACCGTTTTATACGACAATACGTTCAGGCCTGCTCGACGTGCCAGAGACGAAAAACTCCCCCTTATCACGCTAGCGGTACCTTGCTACCCTTACCATGCCCATCCCGACCATTCGACCACGTCGGCATCGATATCTATGGTCCCCTTCCCAGCACTGCTGATGGTAACCGCTGGATCATAGTTGCCGTCGACCATCTCACGCGGTATGCCGAAACTTCATCCCTTCCCTCGTCTACAGCAAAAGACGTTGCGACTTTCGTTCTTCACAACATCGTATTACGTCAGGGAGCACCTCGGGACTTACTGAGCGATCGTGGTCGCGTATTCTTGTCAGACGTCATCACAGCATTGCTGCGTGAGTGCCACGTCGTTCACCGCACTACAAGCGTCTATCATCCCCAGACCAATGGAATGACAGAGCGCTTCAACCGCACCCTTGGTGACATGCTGTCTATGTATATCTCGTCAGACCACTCCAATTGGGACCGAGTGCTCCCGTTTATCACGTTCGCTTATAATACCGCCATTCAAAGCACTACTGGGTCCTCTCCTTTTTTCCTCCTTTACGGACGCGAACCTTCTTGCACTATGGACACCATTCTTTCGTACAAACCTGACTCCTCAGAGTCCACGACTTTGTCTCAAGCCGCTACATACGCTGAAGAATGCCGCCAAGTGTCAAGATCATTCACAACCCAAGACCAAGGACGCCAAAAACACCACCATGACGCATCAAATAACACTACTTCCTACGATCCAGGTTCACTCGTCTGGCTGCATGTCCCTTCTGCTACACCTGGCCTTTCTACCAAGTTGGTCCCTAAGTATCACGGCCCATATCGTGTGCTACAAAAAACGTCACCGGTGAATTACCTCATCGAGCCACTGGAACCATCTTCTGACCAACGTCGTCGTGGCCACGAAATTGTCCACGTCTCGAGACTTAAGCCCTGGTACGACCCTCCCGTGTTTACTTGTCCATAGGTCGCCAGGATGGCTCCTTATTTCGCGGGGAGAAATTGTAATGAATTAATGAATCAGAATAATGGATGCTCTGCTGGCAATGAAGAAGACGATGATGATCGGTGGCTGTGGTAGTAGCTCGCGCACGCCGCTCGCCATTAGCCTGACCTGCCTGATAAAGGACATTTTGCCAAGCTACGTATGAACATTTCTCGACGTACAACACCTCTATTTTAGAAAAAATATTTTTCTCTTTGCCACGATTGAATTTTTCTCTTTCTTGTTCCACACTTCTAATTTTCGTACATGTGAACCAACGAGCCAAATGTTTGTGTTTGCGCATGCACCACGGCTTCGCGGACTCCACATGGAAAGTTTTCATTGTAAAAATTGGGATGCTACTATAGCGGAATTACGAACAGTATGGAATGAAATATTGCGCATTTTCACACAGTGAAGCACAGAGCTTCCATTCGTTAATAATTTGAGTGCAACCTCAATTCCGCACTGTTTGTCACGCAAGAGACTCGCACCCAAATACAGCCTGTTGAAGACTCTTTGCAAGCGTCATCACGTGATGGTTGAGTGTGTGAAACAATTGCGCCGCTCGCTGCATCACGCAATGAGCTTAGACATACGCACCGACTCTCTCACGGAAAGGGGGTTCATTAAGCGAAAGAATATACCGTGTTCGTGAAAAACGAAGCCACCTTCCGAAATGCATGGCGTCATTAGCGAAGTCCGGTAGAATAACAGTGGCGAAAAAGACCACTGACGAAAAAAGACCACGTGTTCCAACTCCGTTAGTAGGAGATTAATGAGCACGTTTGAAGACACTATAGCTTCAGGAGCGATTGTTGTCATTAGCGAGCAGGCCATTTTTGGCTCGCCTGACTAAAAGCCTGACGCATACCGTTGTCATCACAATGAATGAATAAATGAACAAACTCCGTATTTCTGGAATTCAGGTGATTAAGTTGCTTGTTTCTGGAACGAAACATTTGTTCTCCAACTTGACATCGTTTTCTGTACCAGCTTGTTAACGGCTGCGTGAAATGGTTTCATTAACAAAAGCAGTATTCGAGGCTGCTTGAGTGAACTCGCGTGAGAAGTGGAACAAATCTGACAAAGTTTCTGCACACACGTGAAGTAAACGCATGAACATCAAAGAGGTTTGTGAATTAGTTATGCCGGGTGTTCAAGGTTAAGCTTTATGCTTTTCTCAAACTTCAACACTAGGAGAAACATGTCAAACACTTTTGTACATAGCTTATGCATTCAGGAGGACACAAAGTATGAGAAAATTATATTTGGCTGTCAGTGGTCCAATTAACACCACTTTTATGTTTAGCTTCTCAGTGACTGCACTGGGAAAAACATGTAAAACACTTTTTTACAGAGATTATGTATCCAGGGGAACCCAAAGAAAAAGAAAGATCGTGACTGTCAGTGAATTAATTAACTCAGATTTCATGCTCAGCTTCTCCGTCACCACAGCATGCTTGCTTATGTGTATTGGAAAGTTGGAGGCAGTCACGTTTCCACGAAGTTACACTTCCAAGAAAACTTCTAGCATGTGTGTGCTCCGAAATATCCCGCGGCAGAGTTTAATATTGTGCGTGATTGCGCACGCAAGGCGGTGAAGATCGGCGCAATGTTCTTTGCCGATGTGACGAACAATTATAGGTTGCTATTGCCAGCCAGTAGTAAAAGGGTAACCGTTGTCATCTTCAACTATGTCTTCGACCCATTGTCAGATTAAACGACGCACGCAACTGCCGCGCCTCTTCGGGCAGGAGCTTCGCGCCAGTGCTGCAGACACTGAAAACTTAATTACAAATGTAGGTTAATTAGGTGACTTACACCCATATTTATTGTCTCACTTTGGGTCCTCCCGGATACATAGGTTATCTACAAAAGGAGGAGAAGGATGAAGGAGGGAAAAAAGGGAGGTTATCTGCAAAGGGGGTTCTCATGTTCTTACCAGTGCTGAACGTCGAGAACATCATAAAACCTAATTTCGAAGACCCGGTAGAAGAATACACACGTGCAAGCACGGACACAAGAGAACATGAAGATAGCGCAAATGCTCATTGGCCTGTTGTGTTATATCTTTTCTCGTGTTCGGGCCTAGACGTCTAGCTTTTTTTTATCATGAATGCCTTCTAAAGAACTAGTAGAGTAGATAGGATCTACCTAAAATTATTCTCGTTGCATCCTTACTATCAGCTCAGAAGGAATTTGTAGAGAAAAATAGTGGGAAGTTTACAGAACCAAGCAATGCTCATGGCGGCATTTTATATATATTATTCACTCTTGACGTAACTCAAGCATTAATTGCGACTGAACTTCTTTCTGCGCGTTCAATCTGAGCCCCTTCTCACCTGCGTAAAGTGTCCGTTTCGGGGAGAGAAGTTGAAGCGGCCAACGATGTCACGGCTAGTGCTCCGGTGTTCCTCCCACCAGGTCCTGATAGCCTGCTCCCAGTTGCCTCGGGGTGCCAGGAACAGATTTTGGCCGATGTATCCCCCTTAAATTGAGAGTATCGTCGTCAGGCAATGAAGAATCCAGAAAAGAAATAATAAAACCTGGCTTAATTTCAGGGGGGGGGGGGGGTTAAAGAGGCTCTTCAGTCAAGGGCGCCACTGGCCTTAGCTGCCCGTTGAGCTTGGTCGAACAGAGATTGCTGGTTGGCCAGGATAGAGCGTCCCACTGCTCTAAGGTGTGCGTCTTTGTAATTTATGTATCTGTCACGGTTGGAAGGAACTATTATCAGCCCCAAGTAATCTGGTATGGCGTAGGACTCCCTTCGCATGAAGTGCATGTTTCAGCCCATCAAGCATACGCGATTACAAATAGACATCATGGGATGAAAAAAAATAGGCTATACAAGTTTTAGCTTCTGCCAACGATTTACAACAGAAAACGATGCGCTGATGCTTTGCATAAACAATGCTGAGGGCTTCGAGTACCTAACTACATGGTTAAAATGAAGATCCAAATGACAGCTGCTGTAACTTACGCATATGAGTATCTCCACCTTTCGTTTGATTAGTCCTAAACAAAAGGCAAGTAAACAGACTTTTAGCGTCCTACAGCCATATTAGGCAGGAAAAATAATGGCAGTATACATTTCCCCGTAGTGACCGACAGCATTCCGCTGTTACCAGAATCGCAGTGCACTCTATATACTTACTAACTTGACCACATCCAAAGCAGCCATGTTGGAAGCGGCAACTCTGTGAGTGGACTTGGGCACGCCTTGCAACTTCTCCATCATACTCCTGAGGAATAGGGAAAAGAAATAAAACGCAGCGGTATAGTAAGCGCTACGTCTAGCACCATCTCAGTGCAGGTAACACGACAACGTAAACAACGAGTTTTAGGCCTACAGTCACAAAGAAAACAATTGAAAAACTCCGTATACCCATAGCTCACAATAGAATCTGCTCAGTTTCGAATGCCTACAGGTCATTTGTCTCTCTCTCTCTAAGTGATTATGTAAAAGAAAAGGAAAGAAATGTGCCACCCGTAACTGTCTATCACTGGGATAACACCTCAACAGTACGGCACAAGGGTAGGGGGAGTGGAAATAAAAGTGGATAGGAAAAGAAAAAGAGAAGAAGTAGCAGAGAAGAAGGAAAAAAAAAGGCATTCCAGTCGTGTTCGCGTGCTTGCGTCGAGAACCCCAAAGGCCATTTTGCTTACAAATGACCAACTAGACTTGAGATAAGGTGTCGCAAGCGTCGAGATTGCCACATGTTGTGAAAGAGGATCATTAAAAAAAAAACTTCGGATAACGATGGAACACGCATTCTTTCTTATGCAAAAATTTCAGGCGTGAAAGTGACACACATGAATCGGCTTATACTTTTATATAAAAATTATCCTAATATGATGAAATCTTGAAAAGGAATCGAAAAAAAAAGAACTTGGTTTCTTTCTAATATACTATAGGACTGAAATGTGGCTATTTCTAAGAATACAAAAAAGGCTTGATAGCAAGATGGCATCGAAGCACGCGAAGAACAAGAATCATGATCGAAAACACAGTATTTAGTGCATCGTGTAAATTATGGATGGTTTATTTTCTTATCGCGCAAAACAGTTGCTTGTTGACAATGCAGATAAGATAGCTACCAGCTTACATTCGAGAAAATAAAAGACAAGAGAAAAGAAACCTTCCATATTTTTAGGCCACATTAGTATAAGAAACGAATGTACTTTTACGTGTAAAGCACGCTCACACATTTGTTTTGCAGCTAGGCAGCGTCACCAGACGAAACCACAAACTTTTGCCGCAAGAAATATAATAACATAATTTTGAGGTCTTACGTGTCGAAACCACGATATGGCTCGGAGGTACGCTATAGTGAGGAATCAGAAAATAATTTCCACCACCTGGGGCTTTCTCTTAAGTGCAAATAAATCTTGCAACACGCCTCTGCAGCCCTTTGCCGTGATCGAAATGTGGCCGCCTCAGCTGGGATTCGGTTCCGAAACGTACGGTTCAGTAGTCAAGCATCTCAACGACTTGACCACAGGGCTGAGTGTAAGCCTATTCACTGGTGTGTGCAAGGGGGGGGGGGGGGGTGAGTTCGCGAAAGTGGCCACTCCCTAAGCACGAAGATGGTGGGGAGGGGGTGCGCGGTCAGCCCTATACATGGACATGATTAGGAGAAGAGGGGTGATGCAAAAAGCTGCAACCCCCCCTCCGTCTGGGGATCCTGAGCACGTCATTACACTGCCTCATCTCTGCTTCTTATTGCCTTGAAATAGCTGGAAAAGCATGCATTACCCAAGATTGGCAAGTACTAGCCCACCATAGACAATAGTGATGATAATGTTCGAAGAGTGAGCACACTAAACTTTTCCAAAGCGACCGTTCTCATCTTAGGTCAACATCAGATGAGGCTCCAGCATTTTATAGCAGTCTAACAAACAATATATTTGTGTTCGTATGACTCAGTAGGCTATATTCATGCGCTCAGTGGTTAGAGCATCGAACGCGTTATAATCATGCGTTGTTTACACAGGAGGATTACACTAACGAAAGTTACAGAGGATACTGATGCCATCGCACCGTATGACACCGATTACCAGAAGGTGTAGGATTGGCTGATATTCAGGGGCGAATCACATTAAAACCGCACAATTACCCGCTGTCTATAAACCGCCACCCGTCGTCTACAGCAGATGCAGAAACAGCAACATCTGTGCACAACAAAAAGGTTATAAAAAGGCTGTTAACCAGAACAAACAAAAATAAAAGGCTACGGCACCGAAAAACATTTAACCACCCATCAATGAAAGAATATGACAGAACAAAAGGTTAACGAGAACAAATTAAGTGGCTGTTAACTTGAACAAAATTGATGGCCAAGATTTATGAGTCAGTGCAAACTCCTTCGCTTCATCATGAGCATTCATTAGCGTGAATATTCGTAGATGTTTCTTAATGTAAACATATCTTTTTGTAGCAACTTTTGGTGTGTCTGTGAATGTTGTGTTCTGTCGCGATGTTCTGTTGGATTGTAATTGGTGTTAACTGTCTGTGAGAATGAATTTCTCTAAACAAAGCTAGAGCATTAAAGCGTGTGGCGGAGATTGACTTAGAAGCTTTACTACAAAAGAGAGACATCCAATATGACACCCACCAGGAGAAGCATATCTGCCGCCGGCGGGAAACCACCCAGCTTTCCCAAGGCCAGCGTCTGCCTCAGCTCGTTGTGGAAGCGCGTGATGAAGACGACTTCGTCGGGCGACACCGACTGCAAGAGAGTGCCGTTGAAGGTGCTCCAGAGTCCCGGCCGGATGAGGTTCAGCGTGGCCGGAAAGGGCCACGTTCGGTTCATCATGAACCAGCGGTTCGGGGTGTGCGGTCGCGTCTGCGGGTTCCACCACGGTGGGGGCGGAGGCGGGAACTGACTGTTCTGAGGCGGCGGTAACTGCTGCACCCATATCGTGCAGGTCACGAGGCTCAACGCCGTGCAGATGAATGTGGCGGATCCCAGGGACGTCGTCATGGACATGGATCGGTGGTCAAGAAGGGTAAATACGTCGGCTTGTTCTGATTGGCGATTCCTAATGCTTCGTTGCCAAGCAAAACAAAATATTTACACTAGAAAAAAAAAGAAAGAGAAGCAACGATATTTGCTGCACAACTAGGTAATTCAAATGAGCTTGCCGGTGGTGAAAAGGGTGAGGATGATATGTGGTGCTTAACGGCCCATAACCACCATATGATCATGAGAGACAACGCAGTTCAGGGCTGAGGAAATTTCGACCACCTGGGGTTCTTCAACGTGCACCCATATCCGAGCACACGGGCCACAGCATTTTCACCTCGATAGGAAATGCAGCCGTCACAGCCGGGATTCGATCCCGTGACCGTGGATCAGCAGCCGAGTACCTTAACCACTATAGACCACCACCGCGCGGCTGATGCGAAGACTGTTTCGGTTCAGTTAATCGCTGCAGCCTGAATAAGGTAGTCAGTTGCCGAAAGGAAGGACTGACACGCCGCTAGTGAGGACGCTGGCAGTAGTGTCAATGGAAAGCGGTTCCCTCGCTTTCAAAAAGAAGGGGATTTTGGCTAGCCTTCACGCAGCTCTGATTTCGGCAGTTTGGTTGAATGTTTTCTGAGTAACCTTTAGACAAAATCTCTGAAGAAAGGATAACTTTACCACTCTTGAATCGTACCGTACATGTCACCAGAAATAAACGCACCATTACTTACATCGATGCTTTGCAACAAAACAGTGGCAGATGGGCTCATTGTGTCGTCCCGCGTTTTTTTTTTTTTTTGTGGTGTCCGTGTTTGGCGCACGACAACGAAGTTTGAGAACTGAATCGTGGGGCATGGTGGGACATCAAACAGAGAGGCAAGGCGCAAGACAAGAAACAGAAGGGGCTAATATTTGATCTTGCGAACTTGATTTGACGGGAAATAAAAAAAAATGCTTTCCTGATCATAATCATAAAGCCTTCTCTTGAAGGCCAAGAGTCGTTCACATTGTTTACACAAGAACAGGCTCCAAAAAGATTGTTCATGATCTCCGGTTTGGTTCAGCGCGGAAAAATAAATTCCCGCATAAAATTTTTCGAAGGAGCAGTCGCCAAAACTTATGGGGCCATGTGCTCGAAGATGTACCGAATATTTTTTGCCAGTTTTCAGTACATATGACACGCTATAATTACTATTTATGCGAAAGCTTTGGATGCCTCAATGAATGACTCAATTCAGCACTCGGTGGTGACCGTTTCATGCGTCCAGGACGAGTGGTGCGAAAAATTATTGTGTCATGATGTCACTCATCATGACATCACAGATCCCAAAAATGTGTGTCGTGGTCAAGGCGTCACACACTGTAGAAAAAGAACGTGGTAAAGAGAGGAAAAAGAACATGGATTTCGCTTACGAGTCTTCTTAGGTCAATGCACATGAGACACTAGGTTTTCAGTGCGTGACACTAGAATACAAAAGCTGCTGCAGTGACAACCAACTACATCCAACTTGGGTAAATGGAACAATCTTTCACAAGGTACAAGTCGAACACGTCAACGTTTCACTGTGATTGTATCGGAAAATTGAGAGCGTCATCGAGCGGAAATAGCCGGAAATAGCCGAAATAGCGGAACATCGAGCAATGCGATGCGACCCAGAGAGTTTTCAGTCCCTCAAAAATCATCCGACGTTTCTCACGATAACTGACATTCCGACGTGCATTTCAGTGGGGTGCTTCGATTTTTGGATTTCTGGGTTGGTTCTGGAGACCCGCGGGCTCCCCGAAAGCTACCGCTGCATACGGTTCTGATAAGAAATGACGTAGGCTGGCTACGCGCCCGCCCGGCGACAGCCCGAAATCGCAAAATCGAATGCAGGACAGCCAGCGTAAACGTGAACAAACTCTACCGTCATGGCAGCAAACAAAACAATGCGCCGCTTTTATGTTGCCTTTTTTCTGCATTGTCGGCTTGGAAATACGCAGCTAAGCTCGCCAAAAATCTCAAATAATATTCTCGAGCGTACACATTTGGGGTACAACTTCGTACGCTCGCACGATCACTCGCCGCGTCAGCGAACGAAACAGCCAGCTGACGCACGCTGCTTCGAGAACGATGCAAGGTGAGCTGCCGTGACAGTGACGGCTTTACAAGCTCACGGCTCTTTAGTACATGTATCAGACACTGCACAACACGACGCGAAGTCACACGAAAGTGATCGTGCCCCCAAAAAGGGCTTGAAGATATATACCAGCTCAGCTATCGCGTATATCATACGTCGCGAACACACGCTGACCAACTTACGTTTTTGTCTAAAGTTTATGATATGCGCAGATATCGGTACCATGAGTGCGCGTCATATATAAAATAAACATTTGCATGACACGTTCTCGATCCATTTTTAGAACTTGCCTTGGCCTGTTTTCGAGCCCTAAGTGACACTTAACGAATGTCATGTATATGAGCTTTGATTCGACCTACTAGGTGATAGTACGTACGGCGAAGCATTATTACGAAGAGGTGAAAAAAGACAAAGCCAACGATGAAATGGGCCACGAAAGGATGTATACATTTCTGAATCCATTCTCCGTTTTTTTTTTCTCGTGCCGTATCGTACAATATCATACCACATATGCTGGCTCATAGATGGAAATGGGTTCGCACGCCGTTCGCGACCGGCGAGCATCACCAACAGTCGCGATCTAGGACTTTCTATCACCATCGAAGATAAATCTAGTAGTCATGACAGAGGTTCTAAGAGGTTCACGTATACGCAAACATACGACAATGCGAGCTAGTGCGATCACAAACGTCTTCGCTAAGTGCACAGAAAGCAGGCTCAGCTTCACAAACGACTACTACGAAAAAAAAAAATTACACCAAAGTTGTCTCCATGCGTGCGTACGAACGCGTACTACGTACGTAACTTTTAAGGCATGTGCACGACGCAGGCAACAGTTTACCGCATTGTTCACAGGAAGAAGCTTCACGGGAAACGTAACAAATGCGATGAACAGTAGGTTCAAACACTCGCCGCCACTCGTAATTGCCTAAATTTGCAAGGGAAACGGCACGCGTAATGACAAGCGAAGGCGCAGTCCTCAAGCTCCCACATTACAATCCATCCACTCCTCACAAAGATGGCACCGAGTGCGCATCGTACCTTTTCGGCGTCTGCTATCCCGAAACCTGCCCAAAAGCTTCCAGAAAGCTTCCATGACTAACTTGCCCTGGAAGCGTCTGGTGACCCTGGGGCTCCCCGCAGGTCGCCAGAACGTTTAACCCGAAAACGCCAACCGAAAGTGCGCCGCGTAGGGGGGGGGGGGGGGGGGGGGAGCAGAGCAGCTCGAGAAAAACGAGTGCGCTCTGGCTGGCTCAGGCAGCCCGCAGTTAGCCAGAAGTGGAAAATTCAAGAGCCCCAGTGAGAGAGCTTTGTGACTAGGAGGGCACAGCGCAAAGCGAATAGAAACTATCGCTTGCCATCGCGTGTGTTCGGCCATAATTCCATGTTGTGGCAGTTGTGTGGGGTCGTCGCAGTAGGCCTCTATAAGTTCAAGAGGGTATCATAAAACGGAAGAACCCGTGCGTTTCACGCAAATTTAGCGACAATCGACGCAGTCGAAAGAAGAAAAAAAATGTCCGGTGTGGCCGCTGGGTACGGCCACCCACGAAGTATGTTATAATATTGATAAACAATTCCAACATCAGGGACAAACAAGGCTAGGGGATACCTCTGCCCGACGAGCACAGACATACATGTAACAAATAATAAATATTTAGTCCCTGTTTACTTATGTATTTGGATATCCCGGCTATAACCAGAGCCTGTACATATCCCACATGTCCAGCTACACATCGCCAAAAAAAAAAAAGAGGAGAACTGCCATAAGCCATATTGTCCACCAGTCCACGACACCAACTTGCACACAAATGACAAGACAAGTTCTTCGATATTTTATATCAAGAGACAAGATATATCAAACTGATCCCCGTTTCTTGTCTATATATGCGGGTGTTATTGTATGCGATTTAGCCCTCCCACTCCTAGCAAAGTTCTAGGTACGGTATTTGAGGATCGTCGCATTATCGTGGTCGAGGCTGGAAAAATTCAATCTCGAAGTTTTGTGCATGGGTTGTTTCCCTCATGCCATGAGGCATGAGGGACACGTGTTTTGTGCACACGTGCTGTCCCTCATGCCCCGCGACATGAGGGACACATGCTTTGTGCACACGTGCACATGTGCTGTCCCTCATGCCCTACGGTATGGCGGAGTCTTGCGTCAAATTACGTTGGCAGCAACTTCAATGCAACCGGTCATTTTTCAATTTGTAGAACTTTGCCAGAACCTACACAATTTCAGATTTGAATGTGAACCTATAGGGCAGTAGTTTGATCTGTCCCACCTCCTTCCATCCTAGGTGGCGATGAAGTATCCACATATTTGTACATTCCTAACCGGAATCGGCCAAAACAGAGGACATAACAATTGACTTGACGCAGGAGCTACATGTGTTGCGTGCACAACACCGGCGCATCCGTTGGGTCCCCTCATCGGTCGTCGTTTAATTTCCCTCGTGCAATAGAGTCCATATTGAAACTACAGCAACACGCAAATGAAGGCTACGCTTAAAAATATAACAAGTGGCATTATATAACTAAAAACA
Organism: Rhipicephalus microplus; assembly: GCF_013339725.1. NCBI lineage: Eukaryota > Metazoa > Arthropoda > Arachnida > Ixodida > Ixodidae > Rhipicephalus > Rhipicephalus microplus. The sequence goes on from NC_051171.1 coordinate 95,531,067, forward strand.
GCTCGCTTTAGTCCTGATACTCGATTAGAAACGTTGAAAAACACTTACAGTTTGGCCATGTTTGCGTCTTCAGACCACCTGCTGCGAGCTATCCACGTACGCTGTTCAAAGTGCCGAAACGCTATTATAGGAAGAGTTTATATACGCTTTTATTTTCTATACAAGTGATAAGAGGTCCGATGACCAACACGAATCCCTATTTTTCTCCAAATCTTTCTTGTCATCAGATTACATGGATGAATGAACTTTTCTATCATCAGAATATAAGGATGAATAGATATGTGCACTGCCTGCAACAAATCGTAAAGCGACTAGAACAAATTTAACACTGTTGTGACTGTTGCTTGCGCTATCAGCGCAGCGCTTGGAAATCGCTACATGCTGCCCCGTGAAACAAGGCTGCCTCAATTTTATATTCAAGGCCGTCAGCATGCTTTTCTAATCGCAACAGGAGGACTGGACGAATTGGAGGAATGAACATTATTCAGAAAAGCCATTATTCAGAGAAGCCAGTTGAGGTGGTTCGGCCGAGGTTTTGTAAAAAGGAACGTCCAGGGCTTACCATAACGCCGCCTCAAGCGACACTAAATTTAGCACTATAGACCAGATCCTATAGCGTGCAAAGGGAAGCAGTATTTTTTGCGGGTGACTACAAGATATGACAGAAAGGGAAACGCTGATAACTCCTATCCCACCTTCGATGCCAGCATTCAGTTATTTTGCGTTTGTCATCAGCTGATATGCGTTAGTAATCCTTAAGCTGCAGCACGAGTCGGCGATGCCTGAAGCTGGACGTCTTGTCTGGGGTCTGTGATTGCTGTCGTCCAGTCTTCTTCTGTTTTAAAATCCTGTAACGCAGGGCACTGCCAGAGCATGTGACTCAAAGAGCAAAATTCACCACAATCTGGGCAAAGTGGATCAATATCCGGATGAAGCATGCTCAGAAAGCCCCTAGAGGGGTAAGACCCCGTCTGGAGCATGCGGAGCGTGCTTGCTTGTGATCTGTGGAGCTTATGATGGGAAAGGGAAAAGTCTGTCGCTCTCCTCTGTAATGAGATGTTAGCTCGTGAAAAGTAACGAGAGGATCACTGTGGACGAGCTCTCCCGAACCCACCCGAGAGACCACCCCGTCGCGGCTTGTGAAACCTCGCGCACAGTCGTGGGCTATCTCGTTTGGGTTCAGGTGACCCGGCAGTACGTCTGGTCCCATGTTAGCGGGAAACCAGACTATGTGATGAATAACATCTGAGGGGGGTTTGCTGTGGAGAATTCTGGCTGCCTCAGCAATGGCTGACGTCGAAACCGGTTGCGTCTGCTCTGAATGCGCGTGCGCTAGCATGCCTTATTCTTGTTATATCGTTCCTTTATCAATAAATTGCCAAATAAAGAAATATAACATTACAGGTGGCTGATGGAGGGAGCACCGGTTTCGAAGTTTGCAAGTCGCTATCAGCAATACCAAAGTAAAAGAAGTCAGACGTTGTATCAGTGTCAAGCGAAAACCGAACAGCGGCAAGCCTTCGCGATGGTATAGTGCCCGCTGCCCACTTATCACTGCGAAGAGGCAGGCATACATGCGCACAGCTGCTGAACAGGATGCGCGCGCCTGTCAATGGTGATAACTGGCCGGCATGCACTACACTGTCGCAAAGGCTTTCTGCTGTTCGGGTTTCATTTGACGCTGATAGTATGTCTTTATATATGAAGAGAAAGATTAAAAAAAATAAGCGCTGTGGTCCCTAAAATCACTTATGTATGTCTTTTCTAGTAATAGGCGCACATGCAGAATATATACGTGTTGTTATGTTGCCCCAGACATGCGAAATAATTGCTTTTTAATAGAAACTTTTACGAGTATGAACGCTGAATCTTGAGCAACATAGGTGGGTGCTGCGGATGGGGTCGGCCGTTTCGATTACCCGATGCTGTTAAAAGTAGACAAACAGACAAATGTACAGACAGACAGACAGACAGACCAAAATTTTGGAGTCGAAGGTCCCCAAGAAAGACTATTGTCTTTAAAATTGGCACATAACACGCACCTTGGGAATCCACTTTATGCGTATAGCATGCCCATGGAAGGTCACCCTCAGGTACATTTTTTTTTATTCAGCGACAAGTTACGAAATGACGCTAAATACACATGTTTAACTGTTGCAGATGTTACTATAACCAGTTGTTTGCACTTTCGCAATGGTGTCAACAAAAATACGAGTATTAGCAACACTAGAAGCGATAAGCTGATATGAATTGCTGGTTCTTGCGAGTATGGTAGCCCTGGACATGATTTAACTTCAGTACATGGCACCTAACCATGGTTGACGTTAACACAACATGACGGCTGTATCATAGGAGTATTCTCGTAATGTTTACAAAGTTGGATAGCCAGCATTGAAATCACAATTGACGTTTCATGAACATTAGGGTCTATCTTAACAGTAGTTCCAAAACCTGGTGTGGCTCTGTGGTAGAATGCTTGACTCCCACGCTGAAGGCTGGGATTTCATTCCTGCTAGGATTCTCAGATTTATTCTGTGTGTTCGTATGGTCAATGCTGCCAATGTCACTTTTTTCTTAACGCTCACGTGTTAAAAATACCCATACGTGCTCTGGCCGTTCCTGAGTAGATACCAAGTGTCAATCACCACATACCCGCATACCAGAGGCACATACCCGCCTGCGGGTATATGCCACTGTCTGGCGCGAAGTGTTTGCCGATATAGGCGACGGGTTTGTGAAATCACTCATTTCTGCACCAGCTTGTCATATTCGTCAAACCATGTTACTCTCCCATACTAATTTCTGTGCACGCCAAGTTAAGATCACGAGAGCCAGTCAGATGAAAGCGGCTAGATAGATAAATACGCAGATAGACGCAAACAAATGCTTTGCATTTAATAACGAAGTCATGGCATATCCACGAAGTGAATGATGATGAGTGGGCGAAGCAGTGTGATCATTCGTCGTTTTTGCAAATCGCCCATGTCGTTGACCAATCACGCACGTGAGTGAGTGCCAAGCGGTTTACCGTTCTATAAAACGCATGTTCGCCATCACTGGCATGTTGTGTTGAGCTTTGAATTCCGTTACTGCTTTGTGGTATCGGTTGCAGCCGGAAGTTTGTAAAGACGAGCTCTGGGAACGTTCCCCTGGTGGTTGTTTGTTGTTTCGAGCAGCACGAAATGCATCGAACATCATCTCGAGACGTCATTGCACAAGCGAGTCGTTGTCCGTGGTAATCATCGTGACCATCTTAATCGTCATCAGCGTCATTGTCAGCGGCGGCTACGGCCAACAGCGCCAACACCAACGGACAAGCCTTAACCTTCAGAAACTTCACCCCTAAAGCATCGTGGCGTTACCACGTAGTCAATGATGATGAGTGGGTGAAGCAGTGCACAACTCATGCACAGCCAACGCAATCTACCCACTGTACGTCAAGACGATGACACTTATGGCGCTGAAAAACAAGCGCCTTGCAGACCACACATTCTTTTTCTTACATATTGGGTTGCTTTTTTGGATTCTGTCTAGTTCCACCATATTGTAAAATTTCGTAATGGCGTCATTTTAGGCCAATCAGAGAAGTCGTAGCAGCCAACTGGGCTAATCAGCATCGATTAATGGTGGAATGTGACAACATAGCGGAATCGGACACTGTCCAGAATAACACCCCCGGCACAACCCGTGCAGGCTACTCACTACGCGCGATGGCGATGACGATGAAGCTGATGACGGACAATGACTGGCTTGCGCAGTGTACAACGTCTCGAAATGCTCTACGATGAATTTCGCATGACTGGAAACAACCAACCATCACCAGGGGGAACGGGCTCAGACCTTGCGAATGCCAACTTCAGGCTACATCCGATACCACAAATAGTAATAAAGAAGGCCAAACAAAATTCACAGCTCAACACAACATACTAGTTACGACCCGTAAACATTGTATATAACAGTACGTCATTCGGCATTCATTTACACGCGTAAGTGGTCGATGTCACGGGCAATTCACAGTAACACTGATTTATTCCTCGGCTTTACGCACTCATCATTATTCAGTTCGTGAATAAGGATGAGTGGGTGAAGCCCAAGATCGAATAAGCCAATATCGAAAGTGCATCAGTAAAGGGGCACTCACATTTACGCATGAAATCAACGCGCCTTTACTGTTTTATTTTTGTACAGCCGCGTTTTTGTCGCCGTGACGGTATCAGTCACAGCAGTGAGTCTATAAAGGCTTTCCTCTACCAAGTCTCTTCTAGCTCTCTCACTATGATCGTATGAGGAGCTCATTAAAATACCACTTGAGAAGAAACAATTACTATTTGATAACTCGGCTTGGGCCCTCGAGGAGTCACCCTGCGAGAACCGTGCCGTATGTGTATTCCTTCTATTCGCGAAACAAGCGCAAGATGTGGTGAGATTGGGCATCCGATCCTACACGCGACGACGTATTCATGGCGTGCGACTGTTCGGGGCACAGCTCGGACGCTCCACCCAAGTACCGTACCTCAGCGTACACGCTCTCAAGGACTTGTATCTTCTTTATTGAGTGCACAACAAACAACCTCGCACCTTCATGCTTCGTCGTATTTTCAATAAACTTGTGCCATCTCGAGCAACAAACATTGGAATGACCCGCATTCTTCAAAGGCTCTTCTAGCGTACAGCCTATAACCGGGTAGAGGATGTCGTTGGGGCCACTATCGATCAAACCCGAGCTCGTCGTCACAGAGCGCTCATTTCTATCAACATGTTTATGACTTGTATTTTTCTGCCCCACTTTTACGTAAGCTATTGCTTTTCTCGACAGCCTTAATGTCATGAGCATAGGTGGAAGCGGTGCTATATGCTGTTCACCGAGACAGCCGGCGTTGCTGTTTGCCCGCGAAATAGCCTTCCCTCGCAGTCTGATATCTCGCCGGCGGATGCAGAAATTGCACACTTCAGACGTCATCTTGCTCTGGTACAGTCGGTGAAAGCCTAAGAATAAATATAGGCTCCACCTAGGAGGATGTATTGCCATTATTTTTCATGCTTCTGCCCTGTTGCTACTTCACGCTGCGGAAACGAAGGGACGCGATAAGGCGTTGCAAAACACTCCGAGCTGTTGCAGCTTCGGAGCATGTCAAAGGCGGCACAACCAGGAACTTCAGCTGCATCGAACGCCAGAAGATGTTGTGTGCTGGTGAATAAGAGATGAATTTTAGGGGCGAAGCTCATTAGGCCGGGGGTTTGCTCCTCCTCCATAATCGTAATATTATAGCAGGTAGCCCCCTCTAGTTTATGAGTTGCTCAATAGATGTTGTTGTGTGTATGTTTCCATGTCTCTACTGTTTGAGGCCAGGACGGGAGTATTGCGAACCAACACTTATCGGGCCAAATACAAAGGGGTAGACACAGTATGCAGTGCGTGTGGATAGGAGGAGCAAACTGCCGGACACCTGATAATGTTCTGTAAAGGGCTTTACCCTATAGTCCAGGATGATTGCGCAGAGCTTTCCAAAGCACTGGGGTTTAGAGAAAGCAAGGAAAAACTAGACTTTAAGTGGGTAGAAATAACTAGAAGGAGTAGCCCCCTCTAGTTTATGAGTTGCTCAATAGATGGTGTTGTGTGTATATGTCCATGTATCTACTGTTTGAGGCCAGGACGGGAGTGTTGCGAACCAACACTTATCGCGCCAAATACGAAAGGGTAGACACGGTATGCAGTGCGTGTTGATAGGAGGAGCAAACTGCCGAACATCTGATAATGTTCTGTAAAGGGCTTCCCCCTATAGTTCAGTATGATGGCGCAGAGCTTTCCAAAGCAGTGGGGTTTAGGGAAAGCCAGGGCAAAATAGACTTTAAGCGGGTAGAAATAACTAGAAGGAGGCTATCTGATTGGTTGCTGAAATCAAGGCACGAAAGAAAATTTAATTTTTCACTGCAAAGTACCAGTTCTAAACTTGACCATTTAAAGGGAAAAGAGATAAGTCTAGTTTTTGGTTCACTAAGTATTGCGGCTAGTTAGCGTTAGCCGCCGCCCGATTTAATTGGTACAGCCATAGCAATCCATCCATCCATCCATCCATCCATCCATCCATCCATCCATCCATCCATCCATCCATCCATCCATCCATCCATCGATCCATCCATCCATCCATCCATCCATCCATCCATCCATCCATCCATCCATCCATCCATCCATCCATCCATCCATCCATCCATCCATCCATCCATCCATTTTTGGGAATAATATAACTACACCCGTCCATGTGTCCAACCGCCAATGGATCTGTTCATTCATCCGTCCGTCCATTCTTCCGTACTTCCGTCCGTTCGTGCATCTTCGCTTCAGTCCGTCTATCCATTCATCTGTCCATGAGTACGTTCATGCGTCCGTCTGTCTGTCTGTCCGTCCGTCCAGAATTTCGTTCGTTCTTCCACCTGTCCGTCTGTTCGTGCTTCTGTGGGTCCGTCTGTCCGTCTGCTACACGCCCGTAAGTGGTTCCGTCCGTCTGTCAGTCCATTCATCTTTCCATTCGTGCTTCCATCCATGATCGAGTTCGCCCATCCGTCTATCTGTCCGTCCATGGTTCCGTCCGACCATGCGTTAGTCTGTCCATCTGTCTGTTCTTGTTGCGTCCGTCCATTCATGCGTTCATCTGTGCTTGTCTGTCCATTCATGAGTTCGTCCATGCGTCCACCCATGCGTTCATCCTTCCGCGCTTCCGAATGCCAGGATGATGCTGTGTGTTGGTGGATAAGCGAGAACTTTTAGGGGCGAAGCTCCTTAGGCCCGTTTCCTCGTCCGTAGTGGTAGTAATGGGGCCGCCTCTACTTCATGACTCGTTCAATTGATGGCGTTGTGTGCACATGATTTTGGCAACAATATAAGATGGCGTTAGTGGTTTTCACAGGTTATACGTGAAGTGAATGATGATGAGGGGGGTGAAGCATCCGTTCGTCCATCCGTGCATCTATTCGTGTGTCTGTCCATTCATGCTTCCGTCCATCCGAGCACCCGTCCGTATTTTCTTCTGTCCGGGCTACCATCCACCCGTCCGCCTGTCCGTGCTTATGTCCGTCTGTCTGTCCGCCTGTTCGTGCTGCCGTCCCTTTTTGTGTTCGTCCATGCGTCCATCAGACCATCCGTGCTACCTTTCATCCGTTCGTGCGTTCGCGCCTCTGTCCATCCGTCCGTCTGACCGCACGGACTGATGGACACGTGTACGGACGAACGCTTCGCCCCACTCATCCTCATTCACTCCGTGGATATGATGAGATGTTTTATACGTTCGTCCTAACCATTATGTCCTATAAAAGGGCAGCTCTAGTTGGACGTGCTTAATAGGAAGGGATAGTGGTACATATTAATTTCGGGGCGAAGTTCTTTGAACCATGGGTTGTGCGTTCGCGATGTATGTAGTAGTAGTAGTATCAGTAGTAGTAATCGTCGTCGTCATCGTAGTAGTAGTAGTAGTAGTAGTAGTAGTAGTAGTAGGTATCCACTTCTCGTTTAGTCTTTGGAATGTCCGCTGGATGGTGGTACTTTTGAATGATGAATATATGATGAAAAGATGCAAGGTGGTGGTACTTGAAGTGTTCACTAGATGAACGGACAGATAGACAAGCAGACGGACGAATGAATGGACGTGCAGACGGGTGGACAGACAGACAGATGTACGAACGGACGGACGAACGGATAGACGCAAGATTGAACGAATGAACATAAGCATGGACGTACTGATGGACCATTCGCCCCTCTTATTATCATTCAATCCTCGGATATGCTGTGATATTCTTTCAAATGCGAAGCATTGCTTAGCGAACTTCGGTGACTTTGAGCGCATCTATCTATCTATCTATCTATCTATCTATCTATCTATCTATCTATCTATCTATCTATCTATCTATCTATCTATCTATCTATCTATCTATCTATCTATCTATCTATCTATCTATCATTCAATCAATCAATCAATCAATCAATCAATCAATCTATCTATCTATCTATCTAGCCGCCTACGACTTTTAGCTCTCCTGGCCGCTTCGATAACTGTATTTATACCAAACGTGGTATGCCATAACATGACTGTATGAAGAACATATGTGACTAGTCATAGTCAGAGCACGCCATATACAGTAGCAAAATGTCACACTCAATGGAACCTTAGTATCGGTGTATCTTTCTGCATTGTCATTGGGATTAAAGTTTATTTCACAGTTGCGGCACAAGTGATTCCCCCTTTTCCCGCTTAAGTTTTTTCGTTACTTCGCTTGATCTAAAAGGAATGCACGTTTTGCAATGTTTCTTCATGCTCCTTCAAGACAGACGGGGCATTTCCTCTCTAATTGAGTAGCAATAGGAAGCATGCATCGCACGCGGGATGATGTTATCGCATCTACCCTCCTTGTCCCAGAAATGGGTCAGTTCATTTGATCTCTGCTTCCGCAGTGTTCGTTCCTCCCGCTAGCGCAGTTTTACGAGTTGGTAGAAGATGTGACGCCGCGCGGGGAGATATTATTGATTCGGAGGCTATACGTATCATGACACTTTATCCAACGGCGAAAATTCGTCACAAGTGTCCACATAACCTCTGCCGCAATAAAACAATGATCAGGTACTGTTGTACAATTCTTTTAAATTGTAGCATTCCTAATTGCATGAAGGAAGTGAACTTTTAACTTGCCGAAACAGTGTTTCCGAGCTTCTAATCTCGGGGTCACAAGGTGAGAAGGCTCGTGATTCAGGGAATTCTCTAGTGCTTCAATTATTTTTGTTCTTAGGTTGTCGTGCTTCTAATGCGATAGCAATTATACAGACACTGTCAGCCGGAATTTGCCACCGAAGCCGGCGTTGACGTCGGCTTCGCAGTCACTCACGATATATGTACACGTATCAATATATATATGTAAACGCAAGCAAAAATTAATCCAGAAAAAGACTCCGGCGAACAAAATCGAACTTGGAACCTGTGAGTCATGAGTGCGAGGCGTTACTGAGCAACTGAGGAACACATCCTTCAGCGTTCAAACGGCAAGCTATCTACATCTACCACTTACCACTTCTAACGGCCCCACCACGGTGTTCTAGTGGCTAAGGTACTCGGCTGCTGACCCGCAGGTCGTGGGTTCAAATTACGGCAGCGGCGGCTGCATTTCCGATGGAGGCGGAAATGTTGTAGGCCCGTGTGCTCAGATTTGGGTGCACGTTAAAGAACCCCAGGTGGTCGAGGGTGGTCGAAATTTCCGGAGCCCTCCACTACGGCGTCTCTCATAATCATATGGCGGTTTTGGGACGTTAAACCCCACATATCAATCAACCACTTCTAACGGGGCATCTCGGGGGTAACTCTTGTGTTTTTAGAATTACCAGAAAGGTGGCGTAATGAGCACGCGTCGCAATATCATCACGACACGGTGGCGTGCGCTCTCATCTCCCACGTGTACTTTGCGCCGCGGAAAGAAAAGGGGCGACACTCACTCGCACACTATTATCTCGTAATTGGGAGGATCGTATGTCTTGGCTGGCCTTGGGCGATTCTGTTGTAGTTACCGGGCGCACAAAGGTCACTGCAATCCTTGCACTTTCCATTTGCGAAAAGGGAGCGCTTCTCAGACACAGTGAAGTAAGAACTGAGACGATTATTCGCGTTCATCTATACCTGTGAGTACCTTTCGTGCGTCATTTGTGCGTGAGAAACGTGGGGCATGTTTCAATGTGCTTGCGATTCTGCGCGTAACCTTCCAATTTGTTGCTATCGCGTTAATTGTTTCGCCTTTGTGACAAAGCTGTGACTTTTTCCCTTTTTTAGTAAAGCCTATAACGTTGAGCTCTAATTGTCTCCCAGATGCATGCGGTGGCAGTACTTCTTGATTGTGTTTGTGTAGTTGTCAACATATCCGATCTCCATGAACATGCGTATTTCCTCTAGCAAGAACCGACCCATCACTGATGAATAACTCTATATGGGACCAGTTATACCTGCCTCTTTTGCAGTCTTCCATGAATTTCAGCATACGTATTTGTGCTACGTTATCCTTCCCTTTTTCTATTCTGTGATAGGAGAAAGATGAAAGAAAATTAAGAATACCCCGCAAAGATTGTAATATCGTGATTTCATTATCAACTTTACGTATGCTCTATGTATGCGTTTTTTGTTTCTCTTACCATACGATGGCAACAGCAATGTTAGTGGCAGTGTTACATCCATCTACTTCAAAAAATGCTACTACTAAATTTTAGAGTTATTATAGCATAAGCTGCACTGGCCTAGGTTGAGCCATTTCACGTGGCTTACGGCGAGCAATTCTGTGCAATCTCCGGGAGCAGTGACATCACAAGGCAGACAGCTGGCACACCGCCGAAAGCCTGGAATGGCGTGCCACTGGTGTGCTGGCGCTTGAATCACGTGAGATAACTCGCCAATCCATCCAACCATCTGCCTGTTCATCCATCCGTGGTTCTTCCGTCAATTCGTAGTTCACCCGTCTCCCTCCATTCATCCGTGGTTCATTCGTCTGTCTCACTATATCATATGACAGAACATATAACTAAAGCCGTTTATTTGCTGCAGAACTCTAAGTGTAGAAATGAAATTTTCGGAAGGCAATTAAAAATGAAAGAGTGAGTTCCTTTCACTGGTTTAGGCGACGACAAAAAGACATGAAAGAAGCCCCACAATACTACTACCTACGCGCTCTTCGGGCAGGCTGAGCTCAAATAGAAGAGCATAAATTGTTTAATGAAGGATTGAAAGAGAAAGGACAGGGAGGTTAGCCAAATTGTTTAAAGGACTGAGCATGTGATATACCGTCAAAATATTACACTCCATGGAACTAAGTATTGCTGTATTTATCTCTGCGTGTAGTTTCATCCTTGTAGTAGCCCTTATTTTGTGTTACCATTAGTATAAATTGGGTAAAAGAAACCCCGATTCACAGATAATACGCAAACTGGTAGATGTTAAGAGCAGTGCATTCACCGAATCAAATATTTCACGTTAGTGCTGACAAGTACCCAAGTGGAAAATAGCACAGGCATACGCTTGCTACACACTGAACGATAATAATTACTGGCCGAAAGTGACAGCCTTATGTTTTGTGTTATATCGCTTCCTCTTCCACAGCATAGGTTGAGATAAGGTGGCAAACTTGAAATCTGAGGTCTTCAGAGCTTACCGAAGCTACGAGGGACACTTTTGACATATACGTTAACTTCATTTTGTGCACCAACAGGTTTGAGCCTCGACGCGTGTAGCTACGTGGCGACGGGTTTGTGCTGATGGCCTAGCCATGTTTGTATATCGACTTGGTACTCAGAAGCATGCTAGGTTTATAATAATCTGCTGGGTTTTACATTTCAAGCCCGCGCTATGATTTTGAAAAAGGCTATAGTGTGTGTGTGTGTGTGTGTGTGTGTGTGTGTGTGTGTGTTTGAGGGGGGGGGGGCGTCTAGGAAGTAATACCACCGGGGGTTCTTTGACATGCTTTTAAATTCAAGCGAACGTGCCTTAAACATTTTGTCTTTTCGAAATGCGGCCACTGCCGCTGAGATTCCGTTTCGCGATTTTCGGGTCACCATTTACCCACCACAACTGAGCATGCTAGGTTACCCTTTCTTATGAGAGTTCGGTGCTTATACACATTTTCACAGGAAGGAAAAAAACACCACCATGATGGGCTGTGCGCGGGAGTACAAAGGCTAAGGGCGCAGCGTTGCCAGTGCATTTTCGAGGGGACGCGCCAATTTGCACAGCCCAAGGAGGGCTATGGCGGTGCCCAGGGAGGCGTTTATGAAAAGGTGAATAGCCACCGTGCGCTGATCAGAGGGAGCGGCGTTGCTGGCACTAATCCATCCTATAAGTCTGCTGATGTTGGCCGTTAGGGGCACGCAGAAAACGAACGCGTGCATGCGTTCCCATGTATACCTGCTGCAATCCACTCACTCACGCGGGCAAGGAGGCGCGGGCATCGCGTTCCATTTTGACTGATCCCAAACTATTATTGCGTTTCTTCTCCGCTAGGCACTGTGTTCTGGCGCTGCATTCACACGGGAAAACTCGACTGCACGGTGCCTATACACACTCTTCAATCTCCTCTCAGTGCTGTACTTCCACCCAAACTATAGTTACGACCTTCGAATAATGGAAATTGACGCCCTCATGTGCAACTGTATAATGTCGCAAACACAGAGGCGTTGTCTGAACGGGTTCCATCCGTAACACATAACTGCGGTCTTCATTCAACATAGAGTACTTTTGACGGCGATAAACCGTAGACTTGGCCAGAAATGGATTGAAAATCTACGCATGCTGTCCATATACACGTATGTAGTACATCACGGCCAGAATGGGCACAAACTTCGCAGCTGCGGTGGTCGCCGGAGCTTGCGCTACTGCACAGTTGAACACGCACTCGATAGGATTCGTGCCATTCTGGCGGGCTTCATGAGTGCGCTGTAGGATGTTATGGATAGCACGGAATTTGCTGTTAGTATCAATCAGCCTTACTCAGATCCATTTTTTACTTGTGAATAAAATGTTGAAAAAAAAATACTTGATTGAACTGTAACTTGTTTTTCACTAGTTTTATCTAATACGTAATTGAAAGGCTGACATTCGCACAACTCAATTTAAAACATCAAATTCTGACCAATTGGTATACCTGAGATATTGGAGAAAGAAAGCAGCCATTGAGAGTCGGAATTCAAGAACAAAGAATTTTGTTTACTGGACTGTTGATTTACAGAACCCGTAATGCCGCTATAGATTCTGTTCAGTATTGAATATCAATGTCATATAGGAAAAAAAAAAGTCTGGAAGATCCGACGTATTGTTGGAATCACTTTTGTACAAAGCAGTAAGCGTGCTTTTTTTATTTTTTAACGGCCAAGCGTAACAATGTGGATCCGCTTCCTGGTATAAACTGATTAAGCGTGTGAAAATTGAGGGCCTACCACACTTGTCAACTGTACTGGTGTTTAAAGAGTAACTTAATGCACCTCGTAACGTCGGCAGTCACCTTAGAGCACGGGCGTTAACGTTTTCGAATTACCGTGTTCACTACACCACGACAATGTGCATGCCATAATTAAGAATTGTGAGAGTATTCCTCTAGGGTTGAATGAAGGCTTGTATGTACCTTGCTGAGTCATGTGAGTGAACACTTGATGTTTATTGTCATGTTGTAATTGCCAGCACACATACCCTCCTATGCCAATTATGGTTAATACCAAGTGAATGAGGTGCAAATTAGGGCACTTAGAGTTAACAAAAACATTGATTATGATTGATTGATTGATTGATTGATCAGTGGGGTTTAACGTCTCAAAACCACTATATGATTATGAGAGACGCTGTAGTGGAGGGCTCCGGAAATTTAGACCACCCGGGGTAAACATTGGTTATGAACAGAATAATAATAATAATAATAATAATAATAATAATAATAATAATAATAATAATAATAATAATAATAATAATAATAATAATAATAATAATAATAATAATAATAATAATAATAAATTAACGACATTTTTCCCAAAAGGACCCCGACAGGATGTGAGGCAGCAGCGTTGTTCACGGACACGATCAGCGTTTTTGACTTGCGCCTCATCGGTGTCGTTGATCTTCTGCTGCCGAAGCTTGCGTTTTGCTCCCGTGGCTCGAGCCTCCTCAATGCTGCAGGCGCAAAGTCGCCATTCGCGAACGCGATCGGCTAACTAACCCTAGAACCACCGGCGACGGCTGGGTTAGGCCAATTCGCTTCGGCGCATGTTTCGGCGGGCGAAGGGGCTTCGCTTTCCGGCGTCTTTCCCACCGCAGATATAGGAGCCGAAAGAGAGTTCACTCGATGTGAGCGCGAACGCTGCGAGTGGTGGAGAGGGTGAAGCGAGAGAGAGGTGACACGCGGCGAGTGCGTGGCAGGTGAGAGAGAGACTGAGACTGACGTCACCACGCATTGCAAGGGAAGGCGTGACCTATTCGACACCGCCCAGACATTTGCAGCGAGAGGTCGGAGAGGAGCCCGGTGCGACGAGTTAGCATGGACACACGGACAGACAGTGTTACACTGGCTAGTCAAAGAGCTGCTTCGCGTCTAACAACAACAACAACAACAACAACAACAACAACAACAACAACAACAACAACAACAACAACAACAACAACAACAACAACAACAACAACAACAACAATAATAATAATAATAATAATAATAATAATAATAATAATAATAATACACGAGATATAAGGTCCCGTGACCCCAACAGATGGGAGACGCAGAAGTGGAGGACTGTGGTAATTTCGACCATCTGTTGTTCTTTAACGTGCACGAACATCGCACAGAAAGTGGGCCTCGACAATTCTGCCTCCATTGTCATACAAATGTATCTGATGATACTGTTGCCGCTATTACGTTGTACTGTACATAGTAAGCCTCTGGAAAGTACACTGTCAATTTACTGCCTCAAAAGTTGGCCTTGTTTACCGCAGACTTGACGTGCTTTCTGCCGAGTAATGATGGCAACATATAAGCAAATTTTCTACCAATACCATTCGCGTCTTGTATAACACTACTGATATCATGTCATTTATAAGTACTAAAGAGTCTATTCTTTCAAGCCTGGAAGCCAACTCCGATCTGAAATAATGCCAGCCCAAACTAAACGTCAGGTGCTCGAAGCCGAGTCCATCTGATGTCACACTTGCAGTCATTATTTATCTCTTCTGTCGAAACTGATGTATTGAGAAGCGCCACATTTAGGTGACTTAGAATGATATAAAAACAATTGTCCTGCAGATGGAGGAGATCCCATTTGCACATATTAGGGCGTACCAGATTGTGCAATTGATTCTGTGAGAAGAGCATCACAAGGCTCTGCCCAACGACCAGCGTCACATTATTACCACTAGACATGCACTTATGTGAATATGCTGAAACATTGGTGGTGATACGCAAGTGTGCACGCGGCCGCAACGGCATATAAAGTGAAGCGAATGTTTAGTTTAGAAGAAAGATTTCGGTTGTGGCGTTGTATGCAAAAAACAAAGAACCGGCGAGCGCACAGAAGCATCACCCATGAAAGATTCAGCGGTCACAAGCGTGTGCATCGTTTTTTAATTAATGATGCTCCCTTGATCGTGGGCTTGTCGGTAATCATTCGTTTCCGATATGGTAATCTCACCTACCATTTAGGTCACTTGTCATTCTTCGTTGCCGCAGTTGATTGTTGCCCGAATATTAACGAGTGACAGTGATTGTTGCTCGTAGCAACTGAAGTGTTGCTGAGTACACGGATGAAGATACGATTTCCAGCGTAGAGGATATGGAACATTGAGGAAGCAGATGGTGCTATAAAATAAGTTTTTTTCAGCATGAAACAGAACTTAGTTGGAATTAGATGCTTGTCATGCTGTTTTGTGTATTCTTAGTCTTCGTTATTTCGCACCAGAAATTTACTTTCGTTATGATTGTTTCTTGCATATAAAGTATTGTTCTGCCATTTCATGAGCACCAGCAAAATATGAAGCGAAGGAAAATATAGAGGACTTTAATTGTACTGTTCAAGTGTATCTTGGTACTTGCTATATTAATGTGAAAAAATTAAAGCGGCCGAAAAGACGATCTGCAACCAACAGTGATAGAAACAGCATTAAGGATGCAAGTTCAGATGCAGGAGGCAAGCTCTTTTTTCGCCCACTTCAATTTTTTAACATATATAAAGCAATTATGAAGGCACACTTGAAACTGTACAATAAAGGTCCCCTAACTTTTCTTGGCATCATTATCTTCGGGTGCTCAGTAACGCTGTGTGAAACAAAAGCAACCAGCCTTCAAAATCTTATTCCTGCCTGTTTGCATATTGTGTGTACTTTGGTATGCTTTCTCGTGTGCCTTTAGTATTAGTTCGGTACTAATATACTGAGTCAATATTGGTCTATGAGTGTGACACGTAATTATGCATCACTATCTTGACACACACTGAGTCTAACCTGCACATTTTACAGCCATGTATTAGGAAATGACCTAGACAGGTTGCGCCCTATAGAGTACAAGGACACTGCTTTGCTCACCTCTTGAGGGGGCCCCGGTGTAGTGCAATCCTTGGGGCTAAGCCCACATCTTCCCTTCACGACTAATCACACAGATGACAAAACAAAAAACTCCGACCAGCTTTCTCGCAACAGCTTCACTTTAAGTACACTTTATGCCGAGCATCGTATAGCGTACACTCTGAAAAGTGTTCATGACTCATGTTTTTTTTGCGTCAGTTATATATGTAATACTTTCTTAAGAGTGTCTCGTTGACTCAGTTTCGGAGAGTTATTCAATGAATCTTTCCTTTTTTTTTTGCGCAGTCGTGCTCGATTTTTTGGAAAAAAAAAAAGTGATTGGCCTCTCCACAGGCACGCCGACGCTCTTTAGAAGAGCCGTTCAATGACTATATTTTAGACAGCCATGCTTCCCACGTCTCTCCTAAGGGGAATCGATCAGCCTCCCAAAGGCACGTTGACTCTCTTGAGAAGATTCCGTCAATTACTCTCTTTTGGATAGTCGTGCTTCCCACGACTCTCCTAAGCAGAGTCAATTTGACACGTTTACTGTATTTATGAGAGTCGTTCATTGAATCTCTTTTGAACATTCATGCTTCCCATGGCTCTTCTGTAGAGAATCAGGTTGTCTCCCCGAAGACACGGTGACCCTCCTTGGCTGTCTTTTGGACATTCGCACTTCTCAAGACTCTTCCCAAGAAAGCCAACTGACACTGTAAAATCACGTTGACTCTCTTTAGGAAAGTTGGTCATTGACTACCTTTTGAGTATTGCTTCTAGTGGCTCTCCTAAAGAGAGTCAATTTGCGTCTTCAAAGGCAGGTTGACTCTTTTCAAAGGTCTTCTTTCAATGACGTTCTTTAGGGAAGTCATGTTTCCCAAAACTCTCGTTTCAACAGTCGTGCTTCTTACAACTTTTCGTAAGAGATTCCACGCGTCTCTCCAAACAGGGGGATACATGCATGACCTGCAAATCTATAAAAGGATAATCAAAATTTCTAGAGCGTACATGCTCTAATTTACGATGCAGATATTCGCCTAAGGCCTCGATCATTATTTTGGGAAACCTGCCGGCTGAATGAAACGTGGCAGCGTGAGGTGCACGTGCGATGAATGGGCAAGAATTTGTGATCGTGCAAAAAACATGTCGAAGGATTTTCGAGCGTATCAGTACAACGTGATAGCGCAACCAGGTCCCATTCACATCGCCTCCTCAATCGGTAGTCTGACTTCGGAGAGGTCTGCTGTAGCACAAGGAAAGGAACGTCTGTGCGCGTAAAATTGGCCATTTTAAACTATCCTAGAATGGCTACTGCAAGTACAGCTGCGGGGTGCCCGCCACGCCATTATTCCATTTGCCAAGGGCAAGGTACCCACTACACGTTCGTAATGAAACAAGCGCACCTTCAGACGTCATTGATGCTGTTAGTAATGATGGTAATCAAACAATCTTGAGCGTTTTGTCGAGGGTAGGCCTTTAGGCTACCCACTCATTGCACCATTAATATGTTCTGCCACGCATTATTACATGCGTCCAGGAAACCAATGCCACATAGAGAACATGGAGTCCGAGAAGTCATCATCAGTCTGACTTCACCCAATGCAAACAAAAGGCATCTTTCATGATACACCAATCGACCCAATCATATGCTTTCTGCTCCCGCATTATACATGCGAGCTTTTTGATCTCATCAGCTCACGTAACCTTCTGTCTTTTCTGCGAATCCAGTCACTTCCCCTAATGACCACTGGTTGTCCTGCCTACGCGCTGCGTGCCCGACCAATGTCCATCTCTTCTTTTTGATTTCGACTACGATATCCTTAACCCCTGTTTGTTCCTTGACCCACTCGGCTGTCTTGTCTCTTAAGGTTACACCTGTCAGTTTTATTTCCATCACTCGCTGCGTCGTCTTCAATTTAAGCTGAACCCTCTTTCTAAACCTTTTTGTTTCATAATGAAATATATTGGAAGCGCAAACCAATGGGACACAAGGGAAGAGACAAACAAGCGCACTGTCTCTTGTGTCCCGTTGGTTTGCGCTTCCATTTATTTTATTACGAATTTGTACCAACTAGCCCGCCTGTCAACCCTTCTGCGATTCACCTATTTGTTTCTGCTCAATAGGTAAGTACCAGCAAGATGCAGCGTTACACACCTTACTCTTGAGGGTTAGGGGTAGATTACAGTTCACGATTTGAGAATGCTTGCCGTATGTGGTTGACCGCATCCTTATTCTTCTAATTATTTGACTCTTATGGCTCGGCTCTGTGGTTACTACATGGCCTAAGTAGACATATTTCTTTACAGCTTCCACGTCTCTCCCCCTATCGCAAAGTGCTCTTTTCTGTCTAGACTGGTGCAAATTGCTTCAATATTATGGATATTATTTTCAGACCTGCAGTTCTGCTTTCTGTGTGCAGTTCAGTAATCATGCGTTCTAATTTGTCCCCAGAGTTACTAATCAAGGCAATGTCATCAGTGAATCGCTAGTTACCAAGGTACTCTTCCTTAACTCTTATCTCTAACTCTTCAAGATCTAGGGCCCTGAAAAACCTCTTGTAAACACGTGGTGAATACCATGGGAGAGATCATGTCTCCCTGCCTCACACCTTTCTTTATTGGGATTCTGTGGCTTTCTTTATGAACAAATATGATAGCTGTGGATTCACTGTAGATTTATTTCAGTGTGTATACGTGTGGTTCGTCGATGGCCTTATTTTGTAGTGCCTGCATCACTGCTGATATCTCGGCTGAGTAAGGCTCCTTCTCCAAATTTGTGAAAACTACGTATAGGGGTTGGTTGTATTCTGTTCATTTTTATGTTACCTAATTGATATTATGAAGATAACACATTCCGTAGAATGAATTAAATTTCCTGCCTTTAATTTAGGCTCTGAGGATAGATTTTGTGCTACCACGCTTCAATTGTTTCCCACAAAGCTGCCTATTTTAGAGATGTAAAAAGTTTTGTACACATGATGTCCGTACAGAAACAAATTGTCAAATCTTGATATGTAAAGCGACGGAGGCTCCAGGAACTGCTTTTTCTCTTAAAAGAAAGGATGGTTTTAACCTCCAACCACAATATGCAAATACGATTATAGGTGGTCGTTCTAAGAACAAGTGGTGACTCACTCACCAGGGGAAGCAGTAATATGAGCATTTATCATCGAGAATTATTTGTTCTGTGCTCTAGATAAACTGCGTCCACAAACGCTGGATGTTAATTATTCAGGGTGGGCAATTTGTCATGCCGATTAAGAAAAATGATCTCACTCAGTGTTTTCGAACGCTCTCGTGGGGGACATCAGTCGTGAATATGGCGCTTAGAAGTGAAGCTGGTAGAAGAAAAAAAAAGAAAATATTAACTTTCATATTAACTTCAGGCCAGAGTCTGGCCTGCGGGCCAGACTATGGCTGAAACGTCGAAAGAAATAAACTACTTTGGGCTTCCCCGAAGAATATGCTTCATATTAATCGAGATCATTCATCGCAAAAAAGAACGAAAATGAGAGGCTCAGTCAAAAGTGAGTGTGTTCGTGTGTAGCTCTGCGAATGTCGTGATCGAGAAAATGAGTTTCGGCTTTTTAAAAACTCGCTCGGTATTGCGAGCTCTATTGCTCACTGCACTTTTGAGTGTTCGTCTAATGCAAACAAGCATAATGCATGAATGCTTAAAAAATAACAAGGTGCCTCTTACAACGCTCCTGCAACACAAAGTGATTCATTGATGTTTTCTCATCTAAGTTGTACGAAAACATGTGCTCGCGTACAGGAAACTTATTCGGCGCCACCAGCAAGTATATAAGCGGACAAGCTACGTTACGGCTGACAGAACTTCAGGAAAATTTCATTACACTCGCTCATACGTGAAATACTTTGCCGTCTGTTCTCGGGGAACTGATACAGCATGGGCTGCCACTTGCGAGTGGGAGTATTTGACGTAAGTCTCAGTCAAACCATCATTGCTGAAAACCATCCTTGATGTTCACGTTAACAAGGGTCTTCCAGTAATGAGGTGGGATTCAAAGAAATGCGCGCACAGCGCTCGTGTGCTTGGTTTAATATCTGTTTAAGTGTAATGAGAATGAACGAATGAAGTAGCGGAACATAACTGCATGAATTTTGAGAAAAGAGATTGACTCAATGAGCGATGTGGGCACTTCAGCTTCTGACCATTCAAAAAGGATTCTAAGAGTGCGTTTTCCAACAGTACGTTCAACTACCATCTGTGCCAGAAACTTCTTTCAGTAAGACACTTTATATCGATAAACAAAGCCGATATGATCTAATTTGGGTATTAAATTGGGGTGAAGAACAAAAAGGGAAGAGGGCAGCTTGCTTAACAGATCCTTGTAGCAATGACAAACGGGGCGCGTGGGTTTAACATAACAGACATGCACTGCGCGCATACGCCAATGGATAGTCAAATAGTACGCACACACATACATAGAGAGAGCACATACTTTTCGCTGACGTATTTCAGTGGTGCTATGTATGTCTGTGTACTCTAAATACCTATGCCCGTTTTCGTCTTCACACTTTACACTTTCCTGCGTGAACGAATGCACAGTGTGTCATTCCAGTGTGAGTGAATACACAGGCATGATAACAGCCTGTTTTGTGGGTGTAGTAAGAAATGAATAACGAACATGCCAGCATAGGCATGCGTCCGAGGAAGGCAGGTTGAGCTGCCTCTTCCACCCCCCCTCTTCACCTAACGTGGTAGGGAGGGGGTGTGTGAAGTCCACCGAATGCGTTTACTCAGCCGGACCTTAGTCTTCACTGTTCAAAGAACAGGGCTATAGTCACACCGGTTTTTTGACAACTATAGTGGTCGAAGACCTCTAATGTTAGAGCTGGTAACTTGCCACCTTTCCCCCGATAAGTTAGAAAGCAAAAGCAGGCTATCGCCAGAGCCCACTAATCGCTTCATTTAAGTTTTTTTTTTCATCTATTGTGAAGCATGTTATTTTTCCGAGCCACAAAGATAAGCGGGAGGGGAGGGGACAATGTTATTCCCTAATGGGAAACCTACGTACTCATATGCACGTCAGTTCCCATCGTGAAGGATGGCGTTATCTGCCTACTCATTTCCCTTTGAATTGGTCCAGGTGCCAGTGTTCGCCGATGTCGAGAAAATGGACGGCGTGGTTAAAGTAGGAGGGTCGACAGAAGTTCTGTTCGCGGCTGTCAAGCAAGTTCTAAATTGCACGTGAGTATGCTCAGAACCATGCAGTCGTGTTTCTGCGTAATTCTGAAAAGGCTTTTTTCCCGCTGTATAAACATAAAGAGATTATTGAGTTTCATCGGCAGGCAACTGACCAGAAAAGAGAAAACGTTTATCTTGGTTATGTTTCTTGCATCACGCTGGAGCCTTGAAAGTGTGATGTAATTGAGCACACTACTAGGTAGAGTAGCAGCAGTAGTTGAGAGAACCGTGTAAAGGAGGTTTCTTAATGTAAGCTGGTTACTTTGCACGGAGATGTCGTTGTATTTTGCAGCGCTGGTCACGGAGATGAGGCTCATGAATTACGGAAGCTGTAATAATGATTGAGGAGAACTCTTTCTGTCTACTAAATTATACTAATAAATAAATAAATAAATAAATGAATAAATATATAACGATGGTGACTAAATAATCAAAGGGATGACTCGGTAGAATTGCGTGCTCTATCATTGCAGATACACTTACGTCATTCCGAAATTGGCTACGTTTGGACAAGTAGACCCTCGTGGAAAGTGGAATGGTGTCCTGGGAGCTATCCAGGAGAACGTGAGCTGATTGCCAGTCTTTTTTATCTGGCAGCATAAGTTGAATTTACTGGTATTGCGTTTAGATTGAAGCCATGTCTTCACTGTCTTATTCGTTGAAACAGGGAAGTTTATTGCATACTTGTAACAGCACCTAAAGTGAGTACCACTGTCTAGTGTAACAATATGACTTCAGAAGGACGTACAAACAAGAGAGCATGGACACAGTTTAACAGCACTGCGATGCTATCACGCATCACACAAGAAAACAAAGAGAAAAGAGAACACAAAAAGTCACTAAGCTTGAACACAATCTCCTGTTATTGGCGAAGAAAAGCAACAAAGAGGAATAACTCCAGGAGAACAGTTCCAAAGAAGCTTTGTGATATATTCTCATCGCTGTCAAAAAAGTCGCGTGAATTGAATATGCTGCTTGGTTGCACAATATAACCACCTTGTTAATACAGATGAAAACAATGAGGTTGCCGAAGACGGAACGAAGAGGACGTACATTTGTCAAAACGATGGGAAGTTCTCAGAAAGGTGCAAAGTGGTAAAGGATCGTTCAGACAGGGAAAAAACTGTCGGTATCATATTGGTCATTTGGCCCACCACCTCTCCTCCCCCTCATCTCAAGGGTGCGCACCACGTGACGCTCTCTAGCAAAAAAAGAAAAGAAAGAAAACAATTTGGCCGATCCATTACACCTTGGGAATCGATGTTATGCAAAGCATACGGAGGGAACGTGACTGTGTTGTAATTTGTTCAGTGAAACGCGACAAGGATACGCTAAAGATATGTACAAACGTTGTACGCACAAAGATATCTTCAACAGTCGCATGTTTACTGTTGCGTAACGATGTCTACAGCAGCATGGGTATTATGAGCACCCGACGCTGTATGCTCATTTGAAGCGCTAGTGCCAGTGAGGATTGTGGCCCTGGACACTGCTATGGATAATTTAACTTCAGCGGGATGGCGCTTCACTAATTGTCGTTAACCAGACGTGATGGCTGTATTATAGGAATACATATGTACTGTTTATAAGATTGAATGGCTAGCACTGCAACCAGAACTAGTGTTTCATGAACATTAGAGTTTACTTAAAATGCAGTTCCGAGACCTGGCATGGCTGTGTGGTGGAATAATTTATTCCACGCAGAATACTGGGGTTTGATTCCTGCTGTGACCATATTTATATTATGCTGTTGTCGGGTAAACGCTGCCGATGCCATCTTTTAGGGGCGGAGCTCATTAGGGACGACCTATAGTTGGCGGCAAGGACGTTCAAAAAATAATGAAAAAACAACAAACAAAACCTGCTTGGTTCGCGTCAATCACAGGCAACAAAACTCAAGACTCAGCTGAATGCCTGCGTAATAACGAAAAAAAAAAACGGAAACATACGTACAAACAACGAACTTTATGCTTGATGAACTATACGACAGCAGAAAACATGATCACCCACGCCATTCGTCTGCCCTTCCGTCCATGCTTCTGTCCGTCCGTCGATCCAGCGGCACGTCCATCCATCCGGCCTTGCATCAATAAATACGCCCGACTATCCAACCATACGTCCGTCCGCGCATAAGTACACCCGTTAGTTCATTTGTGCGTCCGTTCATCCATCTGTCCGTTCTTGTGACTTCAGCGAACACATTATGAACCTTGGGACCTATAGCTGCGCCCACTTGTCATCATTCACTACGTGAATATGCACTGATTTTTCTTAACAGCCTCAAACTAAAATTACCAAAGTCTGTTAGCACTGTTCCTTGGTTGATATAAATCGTCAATCACCTTAGTGCAGTTCGCTTGACTACAGTTGATCGCAACCAGACGTGATGGCTGTATCGTAGGAATACATATATAATGCTTACAAAACTGGATAGCCATCACTGCATCCACAGCGTCACGAGCATTACAATCTCTTTGTAAAGCAGTCGCAAGACCTGGCGTGGCTCTGAAGTAGAACACTTGGTTGCCAAGCAGAATGCTGGGCTTCGATTGCGGCTGGAACCCTGACATTTTTTCTTTACATTCGTCGGGTCAACGCAGCCGATGTCAGCGTTTTAATGATGATCACGCGCCAGAAATTGGTGCATACCCACCCGCGGGTATGCGCCACTGTCTGGCGGAAAGTATTTGATGACGCATGCGACGGGGTTTTGACATTATTCATGTAAAGATCAGCGAGTCGTAATCGTAAAACCATCGAACCTTCCCATGCTAATTTTGGTTAACTTCAAGTTAAGGATCACGAGAGCACCCAGACGTACGATAGATAGATAGATAGATAGATCGATAGATAGATAGAATAGATAGATAGATAGATAGATAGATAGATTAGATAGATAGATCGATAGATAGATAGGTAGATAGATAGATAGATAGATAGATAGATAGATAGATAGATAGATAGATAGATAGACAGATAGATAGATAGATAGATAGATAGATAGACGACAAAAGTGCTTGCAGTACGCAAAGAAATGCTTCGCATTTGAAAATTGTCAAGCCTGCACAGAACTGGCTGCGCAGCCACAGCGAAAGCTGGAACAGCGCTCTTCTAAGAGCCCGCTGTAGATGATTTTGGCCGAACTAATACAAGCACACATGCAAGATACCCACTACGCTATAAACGACCGTATCTTTCAGGAAGTGTGGAAGAACCCATTGTTCCACCGTTCGTTATTCTGCGGATAAGCGAGGTACCGGTTTCATATGTGTAAAACATTATGCGCACTTTCTTTTTGCTTTGGCGGATGATTGTACTCTATGTTGGGTAGATGATTAGGTGTTGGACGCGTAAGTCAAAAGTTGGGGGATTCATGTGTCAGTGACGGAGTGGGTTATTTTCGTTCACTTTCATTTCTTTCAATTTAAGATAGAATAATTGCATGATACAATTAAAAAACCACAAATGGCGTTTTTTCTGCTTTCATTACCTTAATGGTTTGTCGGCCTCTTTAGTTGCGTGTAATTAACAAACAAGCATCTCCGACCATTTCTTTTTTTTGATCATTCTGTCTTAAGATCAAGTTCTGACGTATATAAATAAGGCTCTAAATAGTATATTTAAAACAAAGTAAAATAACTTGAAACGTCTTTCATGCCTGGAGAAGATAAGGTGACAGTCCCTACCAACTGGTCGATCCTGCACATCACACGCTGCAGTCACTTGTTTATCACTTTCTTCGCCCACTCTTGCTTTCAGATTGTCGACGTCACTTTCCCCGTCATGGCACGTACGGGCGCCAGGGACACTGTTGCGGAGCCCACGCCTGCATATTTTTCCACACCTATAGTCATTCTTGGTGGAAGGAACCAGACGGAAAGCATGAACATGAAGGCGTATTTAGTCACTTTCGACACTCAGGTGAGATGCGCGGCAATGGTTAACCAACAATTACTTAACTTCAATCTCTCATGTTTCTGTATTGTTTAGGTAAGTGACGCCGCTTATACCAGTTACGAGGGTCGAGTGACTCAGCCAAGAAACGAGTGACGTTGCTTGTAGTTAAGAATGACGTCGGTTATGACGTTTTAAAGGGGCCCTGCCACACTTTTTAACTATAGTCAGAATACACTGCGGATCAGTAGTCGACGCTCCCGAGAGCACACGAGCAAAAAAAAAAAATACAGTGGAACATGCAGCCAAGAAGTTACAACGCTCTCAAGGTCCGCTAAAAGTAGCTTTCTCTACTGTCGAAAAAAATTGCCCGCAGCTTCCCTCGGGGGAACACTGAGGAGGATGCGGACCATATAATTGGTTAACGGGGTGTTAAAGTGCGACTTACTTGGGTCGATGGCTAAATTGGTTAACGTGGTTGTGAAATGGGGTGTTAAATTGCGACTTACTTGGGTCGATGGCTAAATTGGTTAACGTGGTTGTAGGAGGGGGTGTTAAATGAGTGAACACGTACACACGTATGCGAAAGGGCGGCGCTGGTCGAAGGGACGTCGATCATTGTGTTTGTGGATTCGTTGGAATTCATTTCACCGCGACCTTGGACGTCGACGCGCCGTACAAACCAACCGACGAGCGGCAACTGAGCGAGCGAGCGCCGACCTTGAGTATATATACAGCACGACGGCGCATACACTGTCAGCTGTTGAATGTTCTCGAAGCGCGACGCCACATGCGCGTCCACTGGAGAATCAGGAGAATTGTAGATGTCGAACGCGGTGTGTAGAGGAGGAAGGGTGCACAGATGGTGGAGGAGTGAAGCGCGCGCGGTTTGTAGAGGAGGAAGGGATGCACAGATGGTGGAAGAGTGGGCGACGGCGCGACGGCGCATGCGCGCCCGTCAGCTGTCGAATGTTCGAGAAGCGGTGCGGACGGCGCACTACAAGGCGCGAGTATAAGATGCTCCGCATCTAAAACGACGCTACAGGCCCAAAATCACTGCGTCCCAGGCCAGATATCGGCGAATGGCCATTCAAGCATGGGGGGCTCGGTTATTACCGAGGCCACTACGTGATGTCGCCAGCTGTCCACGCGTGCGTGCGTGACCGCACTGAAAAGCCACGCATTCAAAGGAAAGAGAGAGAGAGAGAGAAAGTGCTTAACGTCACGAGGCGCATGAGACCTATTTTCTTACCTCATGCAATTCCTCCCTGTCTTAGCTTCTAGCGCTTTTGTCGGGACAAAAGATGAGAGAATGCTATTGCAGAGTGTGACAAATCTTTGTAACTGCGCTCGTACTGAACGGATTTCAAATTTTTTTTCGCGGCAAATATGTCAAGGAATAAGCTTCTTTAGTGAATGCATTCCGTGTCTACTTATAAAATTGTTGTTATACCATATAACAACAAAAAAATACCGCTAAGGGCTATATAACTCTTCAGTTCAAATGTCTCTAATAGTTTTTTTCCGTTATTTTCTTTGCTGCCACCTTAAAAAACCTTGATACCTGCTCGCTTATAGACTGTAAAAGATGCTGCCACTTTTATTTCCCCAGTTTGACCATACCTCATTCCTGCTTAAGCACAGTCTCTCATAACGGGTTAGAATGGCAGCATGATATCTCCGTCTCGGTGGTAGAGTAGACGCCGTTATCACTGAGCAATAGTTAGCAACATATACTGAATTAGTATTCTTTCAAGTTATGGGTGCCTGATAGGACAAGCTTCTATAAACTAAGGTTTCCGGAGTTTGTGTAAGAGAGAAATGAAGGCGGCCTCAGTTAAATGCGCATGCCAGATGGCTGCTGTTCATCGTGGCGATTTTTTTTTTTGCAGATTTGGGTTCTGCTTTTTCTGGTTCAGGTTCTCGTCAGTTTCCTGTGCGCTGCCTTAGATATTCCTGACAGCAAGACCAAAGTTTCGAAGAAACGCTTCGCAGAGCTTTGGAATCAGTACCTATGGGACTGCTTCCGTGTCATGTTTTACGAAGGTTTGCTAATCCTTATCTCTATTTCTCCTGCCTGAGTGGTATCTATTCGGCATGCCTATGCACCACTGAGCGGACAGATAAGTCACACTGATTCACCCTGCACGTGGTAGATGCCACGTTTATGGAAAGAAGAGTTTAAAAAAGATCATCGATTCTCCAACGAGTACACATGATAACTCACTCACTGATAGCTCCTTAGCTCTTGCTGAAAGCAGTCCAAATACTTTATGCGCAATTCGCGTGTTTACCCGAAGTTCACTTGATTATTGTTTTCCGTAGCAATATTGAGTTACAGCACGTGATGCCAATTACTGAACAGTAATTATTTCGCGTTGTGTAACCTGCATTTCTGTATAGATGTTCGCGTAGTGTTCAAGCCGTAATTGTGCCAAGCAGTGCTCGACTTGTTTTGTGAAGGAGCAAGCGAGGCCAGCCGAGCTGCTCTTCGGGAGATTTGTCTGTCGCCATCTTGCGATTCAGCTGAAAGGTCTGGGGCCCCTGTACTGAGCGATGTTAGTGCACTTCAAAGAACACCGTATTCTCGCAATTTTTGGAGCCATTCACTGCGGCGTGTCTCATAAGACTATCCTGCTATCGATACGTAAATATCCCAATATAGTTATTGTCTCCCGTGCGCTGCAGGGTGATTCGTACTATACCGTACACTTTTGGGCTAAATAAAATATTACGCATGACTTGAAATATCAAGATTATTTTTAACACTTGAACGTCATGAATTACGTTTATGCAACTAACTTAGGCAACTGTTAACTGCGAAAAATTTTATTGACACACCATGAGGACAAAAAAGTGTGTTTTTGGGAAGCGCTATTTCCGAACCCGCTGTGCACGTCAGATAGATAACATGAAGCGCCATCTCTTTGAGCTTGGAAGACCAGTGAACAACGTCGAGTTCCGAAGATTGTATTAAAGAGAAATATGTGCACTTTTGCTTTGTGAACATGC
This sequence comes from Rhipicephalus microplus, assembly GCF_013339725.1. Taxonomy (NCBI): domain Eukaryota; kingdom Metazoa; phylum Arthropoda; class Arachnida; order Ixodida; family Ixodidae; genus Rhipicephalus; species Rhipicephalus microplus. The sequence continues at coordinate 95,559,228 of NC_051171.1, forward strand.
TGCCGAAATAATTTTGCGAACACATGATACAATAAGAATGTTACAAGGGTCAGAACACCGGTTTCCGCTAGTTTCAAAGTTTTGAGTGGTCTCGCCATTTTCCCGCCCTTCCCCCCGGGAAGTGACGGCGTAGTCCGTCAGTGTGATTGGTATTGACCAACCGACGAGCTGTGTGCGACGTCACGTCACCAATCAGTGGCTTTGCGTCAGTGCGTGTGAAAAGAGGATTGTTCAAGCGTAGGAAAGGAGCGCGGGAATCGGTTTTCCAACTGGAGGCTCTGAACGGCGCGCAGTGCTGCACTATTAAAAAAAAAAAAAAACGTGATTGCCGTGGTCTGCTCTATGAGCTACCGAGCTTCTTGGGGGTGGGGGGGGGGTGTAAAAAAACCTCAGAACCCGTAGACTGGCCTCCTAAGTAAAGTAATGCTTCCCGCGTGAGAAATTCGTGTCGAAGGTAAAAAGTGTTTGCTTCAGAATTGACTGCGCTTGCTCAGCAATAACATCATTTGGTGCCAGAGAGACTGAAGAGTACATACCGATGCCCTAAATTATTGTAGTCTTTATTACTCTTCGCTACTCAGTTATCATTATCGGACAAACAGGTGGGTCGTGATTATTTTCATGGACTCTCCCAGGCCCAGCCCACCTGGCACTCTTTGAAATTTACCCGCTGGAATTCCGTAGATTGGGGTTGACTGATGCGCGACACAGTAATCTGGCTGCTGCTGCCCGAAAATGGTATCGACAGTATGTTTTGAAAAGCCACATTTGTACCTCGTTTTTCTGCAAACTGAGATAGAAACCATCGAGAGCATTTTGTAGCAGGTAGCAGGTATTGTAGCATGAAAACATGACTTGAAGCACTACTTCAGTTGTGGTATGGGGCTTAGAACTTTAGCCTGGAGCTTCAGGGCCGAGCCTGGTCCAGGCCCGAAGTGATGACTGCTTCACCCGGTCCCGTGCCGCCTAGGTCTTCAGGTAGGTCGTAGGTCATGCACTGCTCTATAAGTATCGGGTGATATAACACTATAATTCAGGGCTACCTCTTTGCCTTCTCTTAAATAGACCGCTGGTTCTCGCAAAATTAGGTGGTGGAAATTCTCAATTCCTTCTTTCCTCTTTTCTCACCTTGTTCTATAAAGCATCACGAAGAATTCCTCGAAAGACAGTGAACCGCCTCCTATTCGCTACATGGCTCCTCACCCTCCTCGTGCTCATCAACGCCTTCGCCGGGCAAATGAGCGCCTGCCTGATGGTGAAAACCAAGACCCCGAAAGTCAACTCAATCGCGGACATCGCCCGTCGACCGTACATGAAAGTGTACACACTCAAGCATTCGGAGATTACCCGCTACCTTAGAGTAAGTTGAAATGCGCTACGCATTCACTTCAAGCATTGCTGAAATAACTAAATCACGTCACTACTACGCGCGCATTCGTGCATGTGTGAAGTCGGGTCAATGAAATTTCTTACGTCGAGAATGACGATGTTTGTAAGTGTGTCGGCTTTTGTACGCCACACAGTTGAATCCAGCTATAACAATGCCTAAGTGACACAAAAGTATTATTATAAGCTATAATTGTTATAAACTGGTTGCACAGGAGGGAGGCTGTTGTGAGAAAACTTTATTATCGAATTTTCATATACAGACATACATCAGTAACAAGGGTAACAACGGTGCTAACTTTACGGACATGCTTAAAAACTGGGACCCTTTCGTGGGACCACCACATGCCTTATGGAATCAATGTAAGACAGCATGTAAAAGGTTGGACTTCTTATCAAAATACATGCTCTAAAATTTATTAACAGAAGCCCCCACCACTACCACGCCAAAGCGCATTTTCAAACTAGCTTTGCCGCAGCCTTTTCACGCTGCGCAGTGAAGCAAACTGCAAATTAGTGAGGGTGCTGGGGCAAGTCGGAGTTACAGGCGGTGGTTTAGCAGCCTGAATTTCTGGTTTCTTCTTTCTTTTAAGAAATATCGTGCCTCATTAGTCAATATATTTTAGTGTTAACTTATAATAGTTAAAATTGATATTTATAACCTGACTACTTGCACAACAGTTTACAGTGTCCGTCAAGAACCATGAATAAATATTTCTGATTATAGGTTTAGATATAATTTGCAGTTCTTTAGTCAGAAAAACAAGTAACAGCTGCACTGAAAGCTATATACCTTGATTTCACTTGTAGCGCCCTCTATTGAGAATAAGAAGAACCAAAACTTCGTAATATGTGTCATCTAGCTTAATAGGTGTCGCCCATCTTTGAGGCCACGTATTCAGCCGATATACTCAGGCCTGATAAGCCTGCCGTTGGACTAGAGAGTGGCGATCGAAAACAGTGCCGAGAAATTCTGAGCGCTTGTTGTCGAAGCTTCTGAGGAACAAGCTAAGTCAAATACAAGCATCCTTCTAGAACTTGCGGACCATACAGAGCGCAGCAACGACTTAATAGAATAGATCCGAGGTGAGCGGCAGCCATTTTAGCGGCAACGACGAAGTTGTTACCTTGCGGAAGTCGCTGCCAGCCAAGGGCTTATGAGTTCTTCATCCCTCGATTCACTTTGTGGCGATAACGTCGGCGCTGCAGATGTCTCAATCATCCTGAACTGGACGTTTCGGCCACCGTCATCCGCGTAGTGTGCACGCCAAGTAACTCCGGCGTAAAAAAACACCGAACAAACACCGGCGAAAACGCAGCATATAGTTAAGCCTCTAGGAGCTTCGCTCCTACAAACTTTATTTCAGAGGTTTGCTCATGCAGATTGGTGTCGGTACCATTCGCAGAACCAGCGTCAGCCCGGCGGATATTACGTATAATGTACATCCGATAGGCATTCTTTCAATTGGCATCGCAAAGTGGCATTTTGTTCAAATCCTGTCCCTCCCGCCCCCCCCCCCCCCCCCCGATCTCCAACTTCTTTACTGTCTCGGCCCTTGCTTGACTAATCTTGGGATGTGCGGCTCGCTACTTTAGAACAGTTTGAGTCTTTTGGCATGTAGTGTCGATTGGTTCCACTCAAGTATAAAAATAACTACGTTGGCTGTCTTATCAAACAAATAATAACTGTAATATTGTTTTTATTTACCTAAATATGTGAGAAAATCGTGGAAACATAGGCTGCAATTAATTCGACCATCCCACAATACCGTCATCGAGTACGTATACCTGCTCTAGAACACGATACGCATATATAAGCGTGATTTCGAGTAGAAATCGTGGTAGCCAATAAGGGCTGCTGTTACTGTCTAAATTAAGCTACTTGCGTGACAGGCATGCTCGTAATTGAGCACGTAGGTTTTCGTTGATGCCGTAATTGTGTTCAAAATTAGCGGGTCGTACAAGTGAACGTAATGCCAGTATTCATCAAACTGGCGATGATGAGCAATGTACCATCCGGACAAGCAGCGTTGCAGAAACAATAACAATGACTGAGTGTGCACGCGTGTGCTGCCGAATGGGGTTTGTTTATCTCTCTTCCCTCTCCGCTCTATGTTTCATCTCCCCCTCCCCCTACAATGCACAGGGTAGCGAACCGGCTCCCTATAAGCTGGTTAACCTCCCCACCATTCTTTTCCTCCTATTTTCCTTGTGAAATCCGTACCGCACCACTTGACGGCTAGGAAGAGCGCCGAATGAAAAATTATGCTGGTATGTGTGCTCAATGTTTCGTGCTTGGCCCATTTTCGAATTCTCATTGCTTCGATATTATTGGGATAGCAAATATATTGCCACCCACACGTAGTGGGTCTATGGCCAGAGCGGCTCTCAATCTGGAGGAAAAAAGAAGATCGCGCGTTTTTTCTTTGCTCGAGAGCCAGCCACGACTGACGCATCGTCCTGGAGGTAGCTACTTGATGCTTTAATCCCCCCCCCCCCCCCAGTACTTGTGATTCAGCGTTGTAGATAGCGTTGTAAATAGAAGTTTGTAGATAGAAGCGTTGTAGATAGATGTTTAGTATCGGGCTGTGGCTTCTGAAAGGAAAAGCGTGCTTTAAAGGGCCTGGTCGAGCGTGGCAGTACGCACCGCGTAGCCTTATGAGCGGATCAGTGGAAGGCTCAGACACTGATTTCACTGGAAGGCACGCTCTGATTTCACTCAGTCCTTATGTTACAGCGAGAAAGAAACGATAAAACTTACTAAGGCACACATAAAACAAACACAGCGTAGAGACGGGTGGTCGCTCCAGGGAGCGAGCGGATTCCTCTAATCCAATGACTTGTAGAGTTACGCGAGATTATATAAAAAAATGAGCAATCACCTAGCCTTACTTCGTGTTAAATTTCAGCTTCTTGCTGTCGCATTCATTTATTACCATTTGAAGCCATTCTGTGATTTCAACAGCTTCATTGTCAAAACTTACGTGCAGACGACCAATCGATCCGCCGAGCAAAAGGTGTGGAGCATGGTTCTGCGTGACAGAAGCGACATCCACGGGCTCTACCGCTACCCGGAAAGCATGATGGCTGAAGTCCTCCAGAGGAAGGCAGTCATCATTCTAACAGAGATGGTGTCTCTAAATCAGGTAGGTTGTGCCATGTGTCCTCCACTGAGCCTCTGATGCGAAAAAAAGGTGGTTGTTTCGGTGTCATCATCATCATCATCATCATCATCATCAATATAATTTGAACGTCTCTAGATGAAGGTCTCTCGCGATTATCTCTAAACGACCATTTACTGCGTGACCTGATTTCCTTTCATGCCTGTATATTTCTTCCTTCCGCTAGTCCAAGTAACTCTTTGCGATCTGTGGCTGCGCTTCAAATTTCTTGGTATATATTTTGACGGTTTAACTCTCCATCTGGTCCTAATCTTTACCTTCATAATAAAAGCACACGGGCAATTGAAACATACACTCCACGTGGCATTCTCGAAAATTAAGAAAGAGAACGGCAACAAACCACATTTGTATCCACCGAACAAGGGCGAGAGATGGAGAGAGAGAATCAACTTTATTGGGCCCGAATATTTAATGGTGCGTGCTAGCACCAGACGGGGTGTTTCCCTCTCCTCAGGATCCATAAGTTCCAAGTAATTCCTGGCCGATAGGGGCGAGATCGGCGTCGAATATAAGTAAGCCAACACGCGCCCTTTCTCACAAAGAAAAGCCAGATCCAACATACTTTGTTTATCGATGTTATGCGAACCACGTGCATGGAAGTGACTGTGTTGTAGCTTTTTTATGAGCGAAATGCCATGAAGTGGCGCTGAATATTATATCTGGAAATCAAATCAACCGGGAAAAGCAGACACAAGCCCAAGAGCTGGTGGGATGAGGAAGTTAAGGGAGCCATAGTAAGGCATCAGGAAGCCTTCAGGGAACACAGGTATGCTAAACAGAGGGGTGAACCAGAAGATGATGTCAAAAGAAAATGAAATAACTTTTTGAGATGCAAAAGGAAAGCATCTGATTTGATCAGTGAAAAGATTAGGAGAAAGAAAGCCCAATGGATGGTGGAAGTAAAAAAAACGATAGAAATGCAGCTGCAAAGTTTTGGAACCATCTCAATTCTCTGAGTAATAAGACAAGAATGAAACAGACGTGTGTAACTACAGTTCAATGGGTCAGACTAGCAGCGGATGAGGCAATACAATAATGCCACCTGATATGCTTGGGTGAGATCCGGGAGTGGAAGAAGACAAAGACGATCTGTCTGAGCTGCTGCTTCGCTAGTCGACTCAACGAACCCAATAAACCAAGTTTGTCTTAAGAAACGTGACAAGACTGGTGGAGGTGCTGGGTACAACGTCTCACGATCCACCCGATGCCCAAGACCCCATCCAGCAGCCGGAACACAAGCCCTGCACCCGTGGACACTCCTGTTCACAGGGTAAGCCGCCGCCAACGAGGCCTACCACCTGAGACACCAACAACTGACGCAGCGACTATGACTTCGACACAAGATCCCGTGCAAGCTCCGACACCTTCCACGCCGATCTACTGCACCGTCCAGAACCCGCTCATGCCTAGCCCTTTTCATGGAGAGCAGCATGAAGATGTTGACGACTGGCTGAGTGAGTTCGAACGTGTCGCAGCGATAAATTACTGGGATGATGCCGCGAAGCTCCGGAACGTGTACACTTGCCTGGAGGACGGTGCCAAGACGTGGTTTTTGAACAGGGATGATGTTCTGACATCTTGGCGCGAGTTCCAGTGTCGCCTTCTGGAGACCTACAGGAGTCCCGACCGCCGCGAACAAGCGGAGCGTGCACTACAATCACGCATCCAGATGCCAAACGAGACCGTCTCGATGTACGTTGAGGACATGACACGGCTTTTCAAGCGAGCGGATCCTGCTATGGCAGAGGAAAAAAAGTTGCGCCACCTCATGCGTGGTGTGAAGGAACAACTTTTTGCTGGTTTGGTGCGTAGTCCCCCTAAGAGTGTTGCTGAGTTCCTTACTGAAGCGGCAACAATGGAGCAAGTACTGCACCAACGGTCTGCCCTGTTTGACCGTCAAGTGAATGCTACCTCAACCCCCGAAATTTCCGCCACCCCTGGGAGCAAGAGCCCCGAATGGATTCGCGAGATCATCCGATCTGTCGCCCGGGAAGAAATGGAAAAGATGTACGGGACAAGACCAATCGATGTTGGTTCTATCACCAGTGTCATCCGTGACGAGGTCCAACAGGTGTTGCACGCCCATCGTTTTCCGCTGATGTCGGTTGATCCGGAAACGGTTCCTGTGTCTACTGACAGTCGCCGTCGTACGTACGCGGAAGCCTTGCGGTCTGCCACGCCTCGTTCTGGTCAAGGAGTCCCGACCCAGCCAGTGCCGCACGTCCCGATCCAGACAGTGCCGCACGTTCCGCTTCAGACAGTTCCATACGTCCCGATCCAGACAATGATGCCGTCAGTCGCGATTCAGTCGGCGCACGCTGGTTTGGACATCGATGGTCGCCGTGCACCGACGCGCAAGTCTGATATCTGGCGTACGCCGGACAGACGACCCCTCTGCTATCATTGCGGTGAGGCTGGTCACATTTACCGCGAATGCCCATACCGGCAACTTGGCCTGCGTGGATTTTCCGTCAATTCACCTCGTCCCCAAATTGGTCAAAGGCCGAGGGACATCGAAGAATATCTCGCGCAACAGCGTGCACCATTTACACGACGTCAATCACGGTCACCATCTCCGAGGAGACCCGCAGCCACTGGGTCACGTTTCGATGTGACGGCACGGGAACGCTCTCCAAGCCCCCGTCGGGAAAACTGAAGACAGCGGCCTTCGGGGGCAAGGTCGCTGGGACTCAAAGTGCGGAAGACCTCCCATCGACGCTTGCACGCAACACGGAAGGCATTCAACCAGAGAATAATCGCAGTACCGAAGGAACGCCGAAATCCACATCTGAACCCAGTGACCGCGTCTCACTTGACATACCTGTGCTGATTGACGGTTTTCAGGTCAATGCATTGATAGACACTGGTGCAGACTATTCGATTATCAGCGGGAGGCTAGCAAAAGATCTCAGGAAAGTGATTACGCCGTGGAATGAAACGCGAATTCGAACTGCTGGAGGACACGTTGTAACACCACTGGGTCGCTGTACGGCAAGAGTTAAAATTCGTGCGTCAACGTTTGTCCTCAGCTGCCTCGTTCTGCGCGACTGTTCACGTCAGCTGATTATCGGCATGGACTTCTTTCGGTAATACGGTGCCATCATAAATCTCCGTGAACGCATCGTGACCTTCTCGACTCAAGGCGCAACAGATCGAGACGCTGATAACTGCCGTAGACCTGCGCTGCGTGTTGCTGATGACAGTGTGACGCTGCCGCCCCGAGCGACTGTTCCCATCGAAGTCATTTGTGAAGACCTCCGAGACGGTGACGTGGTGGCTGAAAGCAACCTATCACTTCTGCTACTCCAAGGTGTATGTGCTGCCCGAAGTGTTGTGCGTGTCCGTAACGGACAGTCACAAATACTAGTTACGAACTTCAACTACGAGCACCGGCATCTTTTCCGCGGAACCACCGTAGCCTATGGAGACCCTGTTGCCGACGTCACGGAGTGCTTCGCGTCCGAGGAAACGCATGAGGATGAAGAATTCCTAGACCACATCGACATTAATTCGACGCTGTCAGACAAGAGAAAGGTTGCACTTCATGACCTTTTAAAGGAGTTTCGGTCTTGCTTCGCCTCTTCTTCCAAAGTCCATCAAACACACCTCGCCAAGCATCGAATTATTACCGACGATGACGTCCGCCCCATCCGGCAGCAGCCTTATCGCGTTTCTTCCAAAGAACGTGCGGCTATTCAGACACAAGTGAAAGATATGCTCGATGACGGGATTATTCAACCATCCAGTAGCCCTTGGTCCTCGCCAGTCGTTCTAGTGAAGAAAAAAGACGGAACGCTGCGATTTTGTATTGACTACAGGAAGCTTAATAGCGTCACGAAAAAAGACGTTTACCCGCTTCCACGGGTCGACGACTATCTCGACAGATTACGACGCGCGAAGTATTTTTCGTCCATCGATCTAAAGAGTGGCTATTGGCAAATTGAAGTGGATGAACGAGACCGAGAAAAAACTGCGTTTGTGACTCCAGACGGACTTTACGAATTCCGTGTTCTTCCCTTCGGCCTCTGTTCTGCCCCAGCCACTTTTCAGAGGATGATGGACACAGTTCTCGCTGGCTTGAAGTGGCAAAGCTGCCTTGTCTACCTTGATGATGTGGTCATCTTTTCCGAGAGCTTCGAAGAACATCTGAAGCGTCTGAGAAAGGTTCTGGACGCCATTCGCACAGCTAAACGCACGCTGAAACCCCAAAAATGCCATTTCGGCTACGAAGAACTCAAATTTCTGGGGCATGTCATTAGTGCGGATGGAGTGCGACCTGATCCAGACAAAACTGCTGCTGTCGCCGCCTTCCCTGTTCCATCAGATAAAAGAGCAGTACGCCGTTTCCTCGGCTTGTGCGCGTATTATCGCCGATTTATCGCCAACTTCTCGAAGATAGCTGAACCTCTTACGCGACTCACTCGGGATGACGTGCCTTTTACTTGGAGCGCAGAACAAGATGCAGCGTTCACAGAGCTACGGCGGAGAATGCAAACAGCCCCTGTTCTTGCCCATTTTGATGAGGACGCTGCTACAGAAATTCATACAGATGCCAGCAACGTCGGACTTGGCGCTGTCCTTGTACAACGACACGGTGGCGTTGAACATGTAATCGCTTACGCCAGTCGTACTCTTTCTCGAGCCGAGACCAACTATTCTACATCGGAAAAAGAATGCCTCGCAGTCGTGTGGGCGACGACCAAGTTTAGGCCTTACCTCTACGGTCGTCCCTTCAAGTGGTGACTGACCACCACTCGCTCTGCTGGCTGGCAAATCTCAGAGATCCATCCGGCCGTCTCGCTCGGTGGAGTTTGCGTTTGCAGGAGTTCGATATTACGATTGTGTACAGGTCAGGGCGCAAACATGAAGATGCCGATGCGCTTTCTCGAGCGCCTGTGGGGCACGCTGTCAGGGGCTCCGAGGATGAAGATGCCTTTCTCGGAGCAGTCAGCGATTCCGAATTTATGTCAAAACAGCGGGCAGACGACGAATTACGCCCAGCTATTGATTCCCTGGAAGGCCGGAACTCTCAGGTCCCTAGACACGTTGCTCGCGAACTGTCCTCTTTTTGTCTAAGAAGAGGCATTCTTTACAAGAAAAACGCCCGGGGTAGCGACAAAGCCTTCCTACTCGTTGTTCCTACTGAAATGCGGGACGAGATCCTCCTTGCGTGCCACGACGAGCCCACGTCAGGACATTTGGGCTATTCGCGAACTCTCGCCAGAGTACGCCAACAGTATTACTGGCCGCGACTATCAACAAGTGTACATCGATACGTGAAAGGCTGCCGTGAGTGCCAGCGTCGCAAGACTCCGCCTGTGAGACCCGCAGGCCTGCTCAAGCCGATCGCACCACCACAGACACCGTTTGACCTCGTGGGAATGGACCTTCTTGGACCCTTCCCTTTGTCGTCCTCTGGGAACAAATGGATTATAGTTGCGACAGACTATCTCACTCGGTATGCTGAAACGAAAGCGTTACCCCGTGGCACATCCTCTGAAGTCGCACAGTTCTTCGTGACCAAATCGTCCTACGGCATGGTGCCCCGTCATGCGTGATTACGGACAGAGGGACGTCATTTACAGCACGAATGATGGAGGACATTTTTAAATTGAGCTGCACAACTCATCGAAAAACGACGGCTTATCACCCGCAATCGAATGGACTGACAGAGAGGCTTAACAAGACCATAGCGGACATGCTGTCAATGTACGTTGACGTACAACACAAAACCTGGGACGAAATTCTTCCGTACATCACGTTTGCATACAATCCGGCAACGCAAGAAACAACGCGATTTCCGCCTTTCCGACTCGTTTACGGACGCAACGTGCGAACCATGCTCGATGCTATGCTTCCGTGTGACCAAAGCAATGAAATCGCTCCAGACGCTGAGGAATACACTCAATACGCCGAAGCAGCTCGTCAGCTAGCTCGCATAAACACCGGTCGCCAACAAGATGAAGACGCACGACGTTACAACCTCCGCCATCGAAACGTCACCTACCACCCTGGGGACCGAGTGTGGTTATGGACCCCTGTCCGGCGACCAGGCTTATCCGAAAAACTCCTAAGCCGTTATTTTGGACCGTACAAGGTTCTTAGACGTGTCACCGATCTTACCTACGAGGTATTTCCGGACGGCGCAGCGTCTTCTCGTCGACAGCTTCGGCCCGAAACCGTGCATGTCGTTAGGCTGAAGCCGTACTTCACACAGTAGCCCTTGTGGTTCACGTGTTGCGACAAGCCATGACATTGTGCTGCTGCTGCTGTTCGTGTTCTCCTGTGTTTTTATGCCTTTTGTTTTTGCGCTTGGCGCAAGCATTGGCGCAATTTCCTCATTTGTACTGGCACTCTCCCTCCTTTGGTTCTCTGTAGCTGCGTGTGTATGCCTTCATTTTTTTTTTCGTTACGAGCATCGAGTCGATGCTTTCAAAGGGGAGACTAATGCCACCTGATATGCTTGGGTGAGATCCGGGAGTGGAAGAAGACAAAGACGATCTGTCTGAGCTGCTGCTTCGCTAGTCGACTCAACGAACCCAATAAACCAAGTTTGTCTTAAGAAACGTGACAATATATATAAACAATGATGACAGAAAATTTTAAACACAAATAAAGATCTGAAGGCACCGTACGAGATGAGGATGGACCGATTAGCTCAATGGCTTCACTAGGACATCGAGAAAGGAAAAGGGCAGAGTTCCTAACAACACAGAAACAGGCCCAGACGGCCTCCCAATAATGCTAGTAAAGAAACTAGGACCAAACTCTAAGCAAACATTAAGAGAGGCAGCGAGCAAAGCAATAATGTATGGTGAAGCTCCCAATGGGTGGAAACTAAGCAGGATGAGCATGATCTATAAAAGAAAGAGGGACAAAGCCGATATACACAACTACCGCTCTGCAACAGTGACATCAGTAGTTTACAGGCTGGTGATGCAGATAGTAAAGGAAAGACTACAGACATAGGTGGATAATTAGCGGGTGCTGGGAGAACTACGAAATGGGTTCCGTTAACAAAGGAGGTTGGAGGACAATCTGCTTTCATTGATGCAGCGCATCGAAATAGCAGAAAAGGAACTAAGACCCCTGTAGCTAGCATTTTTGGATACCAAGGGAGCGTACGATAGCGTGGTTCAAGAGGACTTGTAAGGTACACTGGACACACTAGGTGTGGAAGATGGCGTCACTAATCTTTTAAAGAAAATCTATACAAATAACAAGGTAGTTATAAAGTGCGAAAAACAGGTATTCAAGCCCACAGAGGTGAAACGGGGGCTTAGGCAGAGGTGTCCTTTGTCACCCTTGTTATTCATGACGTACCTACAAGGATTAGAGGCCAAATAAGAGGGAAGTGGACTTGGCTTCAACCTCTCTATCGTCAAACAAGGAAAACTCATTGATCAGGCACTACCGGCATTAATGTACGCAGATGATATAGTGCTAATGGCCGACAACAAGGAAGATATGAATGGATTGGTAGACATCTGTCGTAATGAGGGAGACAGGCTAATTTTGAAGTTCAGCAAGAAAAAATTGGCAATCACAATTTTTAATGATAACAAATTCAAGTGAGCATAAGGTACAGGAAGTCATGCTAGAATAGTGGATAAATACAAATACTTTGGCATGTTAATAATAATGGGGCTGAGTATCTAAGGGAACACGAAATACACATAATGAATAAAGGCACCAGGAATGTAGCTGTAATGAAAAATAGGGCACTGTGAAACTACAATAGGTATCACGTAGTGAGAGGGATTTGGAAAGGTTCAGGGTCCCGGGTTCAATGTTCAGCAATGCGGTCTTGTGCATAAAATCCGAAGTTCAAGCAAGATTGGAAATTGAACAACGTGGCATAGGTAGACTTGTTTGGCAGCACACGGGAATACCCAAATCAGGGGGGTACAGGGTGACATGGGATGGACATCGTTTGAGTACAGGGAAGCTAGCAGCAAGATAGAATTTGAGGAGTGATTGAGGAAAAATGGAGAGGAGCGTTGTGCTAGGAAAGTTTTCAGTTTCTTGTACTTGGAGAATATCGATACCAATGGAGGAAACGAACTCGAAAGTTGTCAAGCAAGTATTTAGAGAACAGCAGAATACCAAGCCAAAGAAAACTTCGGTTAAGGAGAAGGTGTAGGAAACAAAGAGGTACATGTGGAAGATGGGAATGCTTACGAAATCATCACTGGAGACCAACCGAAGTTTTAAGCAGGAAATTGCAAGGGAAAAGGTCTACGATTCTCGGGATAGTTCTCTGCTCTCGAGGCTAGAACGGAAGTATTGTGAACCAAGATGTACCGAGCAAAATACGAACGAACAGACACGGTATGTAGTGCGTGTGAAGAGGAAGAGGATTTCAAATGGCTGAACATCTGATAATGCTCTATAAAGAGCTCCACCCTATAGTCTAAGATAATGGTGCCGAATTTTTCAGAGCATTGAGGTTTAGGGACAGTGAAGGCGAAAGTATACTTTATTTGGGTAGAAATACCCAGGAGGAGGTTAACTGATTGGTGGCTACAATCGAGGCGCGAAGGATACTCAATCCTTAAACACAAAGGGATAGTACTAAACTTATGACTAGGTGGCGTAAGCCACTACCCGATCTAAAGGGCACAGCCGGATCCATCCATCCATCCATCCATCCATCCATCCATCCATCCATCCATCCATCCATCCATCCATCCATCCATCCATCTATCCATGCATCATCCATCCATCCATCATCCATCCATCCATCCATCCATCCATCCATCCATCCATCCATCCATCCATCCATCCACCCACCCACCCACCCACCATTTTATCATATAATACGAGAGACGCAGTAGTTGAGGGCTCGGGAAACTTCGACATCTGGGGTTCATTAACGTGCATCCATATCTGAGCACACCGGCCTACAGCATTTTCGCTTCCATAGAAAATGAAGCCGCTGCAGCCGGGCTTCGATCCCGCGACCTGCGGGTCAGCAGCCGAATACCTTAGCCGCTAGATCACCGCGGTGGGGCAACCAGTTCTTTACAGTTGCGTAACGATGATAACAAAAAGATGAATACTATCAACGCCAGAAGCGGTAAGCTGATATGAAGCGTTAGTGCTCTCGAGGATAGTAGCCATGGACACTCTTACATGAGTGATCTTCGGCGTATGGCAAATATTTGCAACTGACGGTACCCGACGTGCTGCCTTTAATATAACAGTACATATGCAATATTTATAAAATTGAATAGCCCAGCACTCACAAAATTGACCTTTCGCGAAGATTAGGGTTATTTGAATAGTAGTTTGCGGAGACCCAGCATTGCTCTGTGGTAGAATACTTCACTGCCACGCACGCAGTATGCAGGGTTCGATTGGTGCTGGACCCTGAAATTCACTCTTTGCATACAATGGATGAACGCTGCTGATGTCAACTTTTTTCTAACGCTCACGCGTTTTAAAAGTGCCCATTTGTGTTCCCGCCGTTGCTAATTAAATATAAGTGCCAATTGCCTATGACACATACTCACATACCAGTGGCAACATGCCCACTCGAGGGCATGTGTCACTCTCTGGTGTAAAGTGTTCGGCAATGTACAAAACGGGGTCGCCAATTATTCATGTAATGAGTCATGACCAGAACAACTACACTCTAAAAAAGAGCGAGTAAAAAGGGCGTCTTTTTGTCCCAGAACAATAATCGTCATCTATATTGCGTTCCATCCTTGCGCTATCGTCCCGCGCCCGGTACATTCCGGTCACGATCGACATGCCCATTATCAAGGTTACATTTCATTCTCGATAGGAAAGTGGCCAGCGGCGAGTTTTCAAAAAAGAAAGCACACGCAAGCCTGAAGACGATTACTGTTGTGGGACAAAAAGACACCCTTTTTACTCGATATTTTTTTAGAGTGTAGGCTTCAGAACAGGTACTCGGCTCTTAGTGAGGTAAACAATCTCAGCGTAGATACAATAACTGATAATCTGAAGAGTATCATTACGGAGTGTGCAGTGGAAGTTGAAGGAAGGGTAGTTAGACGGGACAATGGCAAGCTTTCCGAGGAAACAAAGAATCTCATTAAGAAGCGTCAAATCATGAAGGTCTCAAGTACAACAGACAAAATAAAACTGGCAGAGCTTTCGAAGTTGATTATTAGGCGTAAGGTATCCGATGTAAGAAGATGTAACATGGATAAAATTGAACACCCTCTGAAAATCGGAGGAAGCGTCACAGCAGTGAAGAGAAAACTTGGGACAGGCAAAAATCGGATGTATGCACTGAGGGACAAAAAAGGCAAAATGACTACCAATATGGATAGGATAGTTAAAATAGCGGAGGAGGTTTACAGAGATCTGTACAGTAGCAGGGACAACCACGACCTTAATTCTACAGGAACTAGCAGTAACCCAGATGACACCCCACCAGTAATGATAGACGAAGTCCGAAAAGCCTGGCTGTCAGTCATAGGCGCTTGTCCAGTCCGGTTTCCACTAAAAAGTCTGTCAGGAAGATTATTGCCTTTTTCTGAAGATGCATCTCAGGCCATGGTCCAAGTAGTTTCTTTATTGTGAGGGGCCGTCTGTCCAAACTTGCTAATTTGTTCCTTAATTTTTCTCTTTCTTTCGCGTATTTAATGCACTCCAAAAGAATATGGCGAACATTTTCTTCTGCATGACCACAATGGCATTCCGGTGAGTTGGATCGATGTATCTTGTGCAGGAAGCTGTTTGTGTATGCTACTTCCAATCTAAGTCAGTGGATCAATGTCTCTAGGTGTCGTGGAAGGTCTGTCGCTATGGAAAATTTTCTGTGTGGATCAACTTCATAAAGTACCGTTCCTTTGATTTAGGGCTCTCAAACCACTTCTCCATCGAACAATGGTTAGCTCCTTGCGATATAAAATGTCGAATATCCGTCCCAGATATAGGGATTGTGCAATCCCGTCCTTCCTTCAATGCTTTCTTCGCGAGACTATCAGCATCTTCATTTCCCTTTATTCCAATGTGGCTGGGTATCCATTGGAATACGATGTTGTGACCCTGCGATGAGGCATATTCCACAGTTTCTGCGATACATTGTGGTATTTCACCATTTCTGTAAGGTGATCTCACATTTCTGATTAGCTGAAGAGCAGGTTTGCTATCAGTGCATATCACCCATTTTCGTGGATCTGGATTCTCGCAGATAAGCTTAACTGCTTCAAAGATAGCCACCAATTCTGCTGTCGTCGATGAAGATTTGTGCGATAATTTGTACATCTTCTTTTCCTGAATTTCGGGTATAAAGACCGCACAGGCTGACGCTTCTTCTGTGCATGATCCATCTGTATATATCTTCGTTTTTTCATTATGCATTACATGAAGCTGATGAAGTACCAACTGTGCCGCTACTAGAGGTGCCATGGCTGCTTTCTTCTCTATGCCGTCTATTTCACGGATAACGTTGAGAAGTGGCAGCGTCCAAGGTGGTTTTGAAGGTTTCCATTGTTTAATTCTGGTACTACTGCTTGAAATGATGATATAGTATCCTGTAGTCTCGTTGCCGTTCTTTGTGTTAGTGCACCAGATAAAAAATGACTGTCATGTTGCGTGAAAATTCTAAATAAATTTCGAGATGTTTCTTTAGTTCGCAGTACTGCCAAAGGTGGCTCTCGAGCCTCCGCATACACTAAATCACTGGAAGTTGACCGTGGTAAACCCAGACATATCCTCAAGCTCCTTGCCAATAATAAGTGCAGTCTCCTTTCGGTGGAGGCTGGGAGTCCGTGCAGCAGGGGCAGTGAGTAAGTTACGATGGGGCGTATCCAGGCAACATGTAGGGCTAATAACGACTCTGTAGTACCACCCCATTTGGCCCCGCAGAGATGCCGGAGATGCCGAATGGCCTGATTCACTTTTTGTTCCAGGGACTGGACATGAGGCGACCATGTTAGTCTCCGGTCTAAAATTACTCCCAAGAATTTATGAGTTTTGACCATTTTAATAGGCTGATTTTGCAGATGATTCTGGAAATTTCCACGTCTCTTAATGTAAACGGAAGTATGGCTGTTTTGGCCAGACTCAGTGCCATACCTCTTTGTTTTAGAAAATGGTCTACATTATCCAATCCTTCTTGTAGAGTTTGTTGTATATCCAAAAACGATGGACCAGACGTCCATATACTTATATCATCAGCATATACTGAACATCTGATGTTGGGTGGAAGATTATACGGGAGCTGCGCCATGACTGCATTAAAGAGAGTAGGGCTTAGTACGCTGCCCTGTGGCACTCCTTGGTTGACGACATGTTCTGACGTTGGGCCCTCCTGCGTAACTACAAAAATTTTCCGGTGCTTCAGGAAGTCAGCGATCCAATGCAGTATCTTGCCCTTGAATCCCTGTAACGCCAGGCCTTCCAGAACGTGAACGTGACTCACTGTGTCGTATGCTCGGTGGACATCAAGGAATACAACGACAGTGATGTTTCCTTGCGTTCGTTGGTTTTCCACATCTGTGACCAAATCCAGAATGCAGTCCATTGTGCATCTACCTCTTCTGAAGCCGGCTATGCTTTCTGGTAGTAGTTTTTTCATGTCTTGCCACCATAAAATTCGTTCATTGATCATTTTTTCCATCACTTTTGAAAAACAACTTGTCAAACTAACCGGCCTAAACGAGTCCAACTGCATAGGGCTCTTCCCTGGCTTTAGCAACGGTACTACTTTTGATATCTTCCAGCTTTCCGGAACTTTTTCTTCTTGCCAAATTTTATTATAGATGTCCAACAGGTGTAATTTTCCTTTTTTGCACAAATTAGCAAGAGCAGCGTATGTAACTCCATCTGTTCCTGGTGAACTTGTTCGTTTTACTGAAGACAACACATATTGGAGCTCCTCTGGTGTGAAGCTGTCATCCAGATCTGATGAACTGATCGCAGAGGACTTTGTTACAACCGCCGAAGCTGATTCTGCTGAGGATTTATAATCGCTCGTTGGGCGGTCTCTCCATTTCTCAGTATAAGATCGCAAAATTCTTCGGCAATCACCCGTTCGCCAACTCCTCGAGACAGCGCTAGAGCCTGTAGTGGTCTCGAGCGGACTACTGGCTGTCGGAGGGCCCGTACCATGTTCCACAGTTGAGTCGCCGAGGTAAATGGGGAAAGTGAGGCACATCATCCTAATACATAAGAAAGGAGATGACAAGGACTTGAAGAATTAAAGGCCGATCAGCTTGCTCTCTGTAGTATACAAGCTATTTCCGAAGGTAATTGCTAGCAGAGCACAAAAAACATTAGAATTCAATTAACCAAATGAACAAGCAGAATTTCGAACAGGCTACTCAACAATCGACCACATTCATACTATCAATTAGGTAAGAGAGAAATGCTCAGAATATAGCCAACCACTCTACATAGCCTTCATTGATTACGAGAAGGCGTTTGATTCAGTAGAAATATCAGCAGTCATGCAGACACTGCGGAATCAGGGCGATGAAGCATATATAAACATCCTGGAAGAAATGTACAGGGGATCAACTGCTACCATAGTGCTTTATAAAGAAAGCAACAGAATTCTAATCAAGAAGGATGTAAGGTAGGGGGACACAATCTACCCAATGCCATTTACCGCGTGCTTACAGGAGGTTTTCCGAAGCATAGAATGGGAACAGTTAGAGATAGGAGTTAGTGGAGAGTACCTTAGTAACCAGCGCTTCGCCGATGACGTCGCATTGCTGAGTAACTCAGGGAACGAATTGCAACTCATGATTGTTTAGAAAAAAGGGGGGTAACGATTGAGAGTACGAGGTACTCTTACTTAGATTACAGAGTTAGACAAGGAACAAGGAGAGCAGAAAGGTGGGTCTTAAAATTAATCTGCAGAAAACGAAAGTATTGTACAACAACCTTGGAAGAGAGCAGTGCTTTCAGATAGGTAATAGCGCACTTCAAGTTGTAAAAGAGTATGTATACTTAGGGCAGGTAATAACCGAAGACCCGAACCACGAGATTGAAGTAACTAGAAGAATAAGGATGGGGTAAAGCACAGTTGGCAAGCACTCTCAAATTATGACAGGTAGATTGCTACTATCTCTCAAGAGGAAGGTATATAACAGCTGTACTTCGCCGGTACTTAGCTACGAAGCAGAAACGTGGAGACCTACAGAGAGGGTTCAGCTTAAATTGAGGACGTCGCAGCGAGCAATGGAAAGAAAAATGATAGGTGTAACCTAAGAGGCAATAAGGGAGCAGAGTGGATTAGGGAACAGACGGGGGTAGGGATATCATAGTTGAAATCAAGAAGAGAAAATGGACATGAACCGGGCATGTAGCGCGTAGACAGGATAACCGCTGGCCATTATTTATTTTATTTATTTATTTATCCTATACTGCGAACCATTTAAGGTCTAAGCAGGAAAGGTACAGCAAGTTCAAAGGGTAACTGACTAAATTTCCAGAGAAGGCAAGTGTGTTAGGGGAAGACAGAAGGTTATGAGGGCAGATCAGATGAAAAAGTTTGCGGGTATAAATTGGCAGCAGCAAGCCCATGACCGAGTTAACTTGTGGAACATGGGAGAGGCCTTTGTCCTGCAGTGGACGTAGTCAGGCTGATGATGATGATGATGATGATAATGATTATGGCGATGATGATGATGATGAGTCATGACCAGTGAGTCGTACTTGCCAAACCATCTTACTCTCCTATACTAATTTTGGTTTAGTCCAAGTGAAAGGAGCAGTGACACCAAATTCTGAACGCGAGATGTTGTCACAGAACGAGCGCTAAAAATGGGCGCGCCGCCAAATTCTTGCGATAACGCGCGGGAGAGACGCCGGGAGGTCAAAAGAAAAAAAAGAAGAAAACAAACATCCAAGGGTCCCCGGGCGCGCGCTCTCCCCTCCGAAGCGTGGCTTCGCCGACGAACCTCCTCACCTCACAACAGGCGGCTGAGCAAGCACTGGATTTTTTCAGATGGAAAGGGGCGTGGTCATACCGAGTTGAGTCATCGGCCGCGGAGGGCATTCCAACCGTCTCGCCCTCTCCCCAGCCTTCGCTGCGTATCGCGCCGACGAAATGATGAGAACCTTCTGGAATCTCGCGCGGAAGGTATTTAATCGGGCAGCCGAGACGAGAGAGCAGGAGAAGACGGAAGTTAGCGCCAGAGCGCGTAGGGATTCCGCGGTGTAGTCGGCGAAGGTTTTGTCCGCAGAGACAAAGCAGGAGAAGAAGAGGATTTCCACCTGAGGGGTGAAGGCTCGAGCTACAGGCAAGAGTGGGTGTCTACCGCTATCGAGCAAGGACGCGGGGCAACAGCTGCGTGTGTGAAGCCGACGTGTTTCCGGCGAAGAAGTTTGAAGCTTGGAGAGAGGCCAACTGAAGACGCGAGGTTTCCTGGAAGAGAAACTTCAGGGGCAGCGGAACGACAACAACGCTGGACTTGAGTGAGTGATTCTCGGAAGAGTATTATCCCGACTTTTGTTCCAAGACTTTGGACTGAATAGGTTTTTATCTCTTTAGTCTTTAAGTGTCTTGGTTGTTCAATGCATGCCACTGCATTGCAGTGCGTATTGTTGTCTGAGTCCATTGTTTCGAGTGTGGCTGATTGTACTGCGTAGTACGTTGTTTGATTGGTTTGATTGGTGACATATTGTATGCAACTATTGTGGAGTGTGCATTTTTGTGTATTGTTTTCGATCTGCCATTATTGAGTATATAATTTGTTTGTTTATCAACTGTCGGCTCTGACTTGTTCTTTGGGCCACAGCCGGCGTCCGCTGGCGCGCCAAAAAGGACCACTTCTAAATTGTCCACGCTTTCGTGGTGCGGTTCGGGGGGCCGATACTTCGGCCCTTGGAATTAGCCCGGCGATTGCCTCCCTAATTTACGGGACTGGTGTGACAATTATTCTGGCGTCCGCGAGAGGACCTTTTGGTGCACAGTGTGTCCAAAGTAGTGAGAAAGAGCCTCGAGTTGTTGATAGTGCTATCGGAACTATTTTGTGTGTTGTTCAGTGTTCTCGTTAACGAGTGCAGGGGAGTGTTCCGATAGAGCGATTTAGGCAGATACCTTTTACACGCGGCGAGGTTTTATTTGCGAGACAAAATGGATATCGAAAAGTTAGTAGCTCTTGGTGAGAAGATGGGTCTTTCTGGCGCCGAACTGCGCAAGTGGGTAAGCCAGAAGGAGAAAGAAGCGGTGGAGAGAGGTTGGCAGCTGAAAGGGCCAAGGAAGAAAAAGCAGCCGAGTTGGAACGAGAGAGGTTGGCAGCTGAGAGGGCCAAGGAAGAAAAAGCAGCTGAGTTAGAGAGAGAAAGGCTGGTCGCTGAAATGGCAAGAGAAGAAAGAGAAGCAAAGGAGCGACAGCTGAAAGAAGAAAGAGAGCAGCAATTGAAGTTGGAGCTGGAGAGAGAAAGACTGGCAGCTGAGAGGGCGAAAGAAGAAAGAGAAGCAAAGGAGCGACAGCTGAAAGAAGAAAGAGAGCAGCAATTGAAGTTGGAGCTGGAGAGAGAAAGGCTGGCAGCTGAGAGGGCGAAAGAAGAAAGAGAGGAAAGGGAACGGCAGCGACAGCACGAGATAGAGCTTGAGCGACTCCGTTTGCAACAGCGAAGTGAAACTCCCGTCCAACCTAGAGTTGAAAGCAGCGAACGGGAAGATCATGGCTTCCGCTTGAACCCAAGCAAGCTGCTCGTAGCGTTTCATGAGAGGAAGGACGACCTTGACGCGTACCTTCACCGATTTGAGACGTTTGCAAGGAGCCAGAATTGGCCGGAACATCAATGGGCAACTGCTTTGAGTACCTGCTTGAGCGGTGAAGCGCTCAGTGTGTACGGTTGGCTGACGGCGACCGATGCCGCCAACTATGCAAAGGTGAAGACTGCTTTGCTGAAGCGATTTAGATTTACTGTAGAAGGTTTCCGGGACAGATTTCGGACAGGAAAGCCAGCTGATTGTGAGACGACTACGCAGTATGCCGCCTGACTTGGCCATTATTTCGACAGATGGATTGAACTTTCAGGGACAGCGCAGAAGTACGATGAACTTAGAGAGCTCCTAATTAGAGAACGATTTCTTACTAGTTGCCACCCAAGCCTGTCGCTGTACTTGAAAGAGAGGAAGGCTGAGTCACTTGAAGGAATGCTTGAATTGGCTGATCAATTCTTGGAAGCGCAAGGTGTAACTAATTTGGCCAAGGTCAAGAAGGATTGTCCTGATGATTCGAAGAAATTGGCTCCCGAAGAAAAGAAGCGTGCACCAGAGAGCATTCCGCTATGTTTTCTGTGCAACCGAGTGGGTCATCGCGCGAAAAACTGTCGAACGATCTTTACGAGCCCAACGGCAGTAAAATGTTTTAAGTGTGGTCAGGCTGGGCACAAAGCAGACGCATGTCGAAACGGAGCGAGTCAAACTCACCAGGTGTCCTGTGTGCTAGCAGCACCGAAATCCGATGATAAGGCCGTCACAGATGGATTCGTAGAGTTGAAAAGTGGGGAGAAAATTCCTATTTTGGGTGCGGTAATGGCAAAACAGCCAACCGGTGTTTCGAAGGGAATGCCAACGCTGCCTGGAAAAGTTGCAGACAAAAAGATTACGGTGTTAAGAGATACCGGCGGCTCCACTGTTATCGCGCAGAGAAATCTGGTACGGGAAAGTGAGTTAACAGGCAAATTAAAACCGGTTTGCCTAATTGACCGTACGGTTCGGATGCTTCCCGAAGCAGAGATTGAGGTTGAAACCCCGTACTTCAGCGGGAAGGTTACTGCTTTATGCATGACGACCCCCCTGTACGACCTTGTCATCGGAAACATCGACGGGGCGCGAGGACCGAATGATCCGGAATGTTTGGGAGAAGATCCTAAGATTTAGCCCTCGCCAACCCAGCGACCGCGAGATACAGTGGACGAGCAGCCCGTGACGGATCTCACTCGAGCCCAAGGTGAAGCCGAGGAGCAAGAGACAATGAATGACATGATGATCGTGTTGAATGAGTTCACGGGCCGAACGGCTGGATGTACGTCGGCACGACCTCAACCGATCAACAGTGTAATGGTGACGGAGTTGGCCAGCCAAGCCCAATGCCGTGACATGAACAAGCTGGTAAATAAACAGACAGGACCCGTTGAACGTTATGACCTGTTAACGGTGTCGGAAGTGACAACGATGGCTGAGACGCCGCCTCAGATATCGTCGTTGGAAAGGGCTCGCCGAAAAAGAACGTGGAAACACAAGAAGAGATTGAACGAGCACCGCAAGAAAGGGCGCAAGCGCCGCTCGGAATGCACCGGATAGGTGTCGAGGTCGAATCAGAATGTGTTTGGCAGTGCTGAGTGCCATATGTTGTGTTAATGTTGTGTTATCCTGTGTCACAAGTGTCGAAGTGTTTGTGCTGTGATGTATAGTGTTGTATAATTGTTGTAAAGACAGAACCTTGTACGTTTGTATTGTTTGGAATGTGTGATGAAGCGTTGTACTCATGTACCTGCGGTTATATTTCATGTGTGTGAGATTGAATTGTAATGTCCAATCGTATTGAGTGATATATTGTGAATGTGACGTGTCATGAGCGACGGACTATGTTACAGTCTTTCAGAGTGTGTGGTGTCTGTTCGCGCTCGTTTGTGTGGTTTTGAATATTATGAGATAATATTCTGAAAGTGGAGGGCAGTGTCACAGAACGAGCGCTAAAAATGGGCGCGCCGACAAATTCTTGCGATAACGAGCGGGAGAGACGCCGGGAGGTCAAAAGAAAAAAAAAGAAGAAAACAAACATCCAAGGCTCCCCGGGCGCGCGCTCTCCCCTCGGAAGCGTGGCTTCGCCGACGAACCTCCTCACCTCACAACGGCGGCTGAGCAAGCACTGGATTTTTCTAGATGGAAAGGGGCGTGGTCATACCGAGTTGAGTCATCGGCCGCGGAGGGGCATTCCAACCGTCTCGCCCTCTCCCCAGCCTTTGCTGCGTATCGCGCCGACGAAATGACGAGAACCTTCTGGAATCTCGCGCGGAAGGTATTTAATCGAGCAGCCGAGATGAGAGAGCAGGAGAAAATGGAAGTTAGCGCCAGAGCGCGTAGGGATTCCGCCGTGTAGTCGGCGAAGGTTTTGTTCGCAGAGACAAAGCAGGAGAAGAAGAGGATTTTCACCTGAGAGGTGAAGGCTC
Organism: Rhipicephalus microplus; assembly: GCF_013339725.1. NCBI lineage: Eukaryota > Metazoa > Arthropoda > Arachnida > Ixodida > Ixodidae > Rhipicephalus > Rhipicephalus microplus. The sequence continues at coordinate 95,582,914 of NC_051171.1, forward strand.
GAGCTACAGGCAAGAGCGGGTGTCTACCGCTATCGAGCGAGGACGCGTGGCAACAGCTGCGTGTGTGAAGCCGACGTGTTTCCGGCGAAGAAGTTTGAAGCTTGGAGAGAGGCCAACTGAAGACGCGAGGTTTCCTGGAAGAGAAACTTCATGGGCAGCGGAACGACAACAACGCTGGACTTTGAGTGAGTGATTCTCGGAAGAGTATCGTCCCGACTTTTGTTCCAAGAACTTTGGACTGAATAGGTTTTCTATCTATTTTGTCTTTAAGTGTCTTGGTTGTTCAATGCATGCGACTGCATTGTAGTGCGTATTGTTGTCTGTGTCCATTGTTTCGAGTGTGGCTGATTGTACTGTTTAGTACGTTGTTTGATTGGTTTGATTGGTGACATATTGTATGCAACTAATCTGGAGTGTGCATTTTTGTGTATTGTTTTTCGATCTGCCATTATTGAGAATATAATTTGTTTGTTTATCAAATCTCGGCTCTGACTTGTTCTTTGGGCCACAGCCGGCGTCCGCTGGCGCGCCAAAAAGGACCACTTCTAAATTGTCCACGCTTTCGTGGTGCGGTTCGGGGGGCCGTTACTTCGGCCCTTGGAATTAGCCCGGCAATTGCCTCCCTAATTTACGGGACTGGTGTGACAGATGTGACGTTCATTCGATTGCTAAGCATGCGTTTTTTTGCGAAGTATGAATTGCGTCCGGTACGTCGAAGTTACTCTTTGTCGAGCGTGAGGAGCGCCCAAGGCTCATCGGTGTGTTTGCGGCCATGATACATCGATAGTATTTTGACGTGTTCAGTCATCGTGGTGGTGGTGCATGGTTCAGTAGGCTCCTAGGCCACGCCTCAGACACCAAGGGACGATAAAAAAGCAGCGATTACGTCGACAATTTTAGTGTTGTGATGGCAGTGTCTACATGTGGTACCATCTGGCGGCGATGCCTGGCTGCCTGGAAACGGCTTAACTTCCTTTGATATTGATACGTGGGGTTTAACGTCCCAAAACCACCATATGATTACGAGAGACGTCGTAGTGAAGGACTACGGAGATTCCGACCGTTCGGGGTTCTTTAATGTGCACCCAAATCTGGGCCCACGGGTCTACAACAGCTAATTAGTGAAATAACCAGCTCAAACGAATTCTGCAGTCATGCGTGTGAAAGAGGGTTCAAAAGTTGAGCTCGAAGTTCTCAGTTGCTCAGGCATCCTCTCTTCCTAAAGTGCTACAGGCCCGTGTGCCTATATTTAGGTGAGCGTTAAAGACCACCAGATGGTCAAAGTTTCCAGAGCCCTCCACTACGGCGTCCCTCGTTATCAAGTGGTGGTTGTTGGACGTTAAATGGCGGAGAATATCATCACCATTATCATCATCATCATGATCATCATAGTCGTCGGCGTCATCATCATCATATAGAGGCCTGTGCTAACTTACTTCGGAGCAGTCGGTGCCTGATATTTGACGTTGAATAGCAGGTAGCCTGCTGTCGGCATATGGCCGGCACAAATCAAGAGCCCGCATTTGAATCATATGCACTTCTCGCCGCGAGGCGCCGCCATGTGCCGATGACGCACTTCGTAGTCTGCTCACACGGAGTCACACTAGCGGTATAGTCAAAACACCGCAAAACACACTACACGGCATAGTCATGGTATACGCACACTTATTACACGGAATGGGCACACTAGTGAAAGCAGGGGCGCTATTCTCGACGGGTCCAACTTGTGGACTGTCTCATTGGGCCGCCACTGAACGGTTCGAGCCACCCAGCACCACACCCCTGGTGCCAGTCTTTCTTCCGCAATGTCAATCTGACTTCACAAAAATTTCACCACTCCAGGTATAAATGAGACAGACGGAATGCGTTTCACGCAACAAATGCTGCCCCCAGAGATCCTTTTTTGGATTCACGTCTTGGAGGCTGTGCATGAACTCCTATCACATTTGCCCTTGAGTGAAGTTTAACCAGCCTGATGCACCTGGAAAGTCGGTGCGCATTTCCGGCATCATTTGGAAACACTATAGAACCTGTTCCTACGCAAGTTTGGGCTTGTCTAAGTGTCCTGCTACTATACAGTCCTCCCATGTGACGTAATGACGTGTTATTGCGCATGTGTGACATGGTGGATATAGGGCGGAGGTTTCGCAAGATCAAAGTTGGCTGTGAGTTGACGCTCCTTCCTGTCGCCTATTCTTCTAGAATAGTTCGCATCATCTTGGCAGTGGCGATGAACACGCTTCGATATCGCCTAATCCTTGCTGCCTTTTCGCTGCAGATCGCTGTTTCTGCACAGCTGCACTTCGCACTGGAATCGGCGCAGATCATCGCACGTGTATACGTGATCAGCTGGCCCAAGCAAACTGCGACCAGGAGGTGCTACCGTCAGCTGTTTCCGGCGGCACTGCAGCATCACGGGACAGCGGAGACATCCATAAAAGGCTACGTCGGCTGCGGACGGCTTTCACTTGGCAGTGGCGACGAACACGCTTCGATATCGCCTAATCCTTGCTGCCTTTTCGCTGCAGATCGCTGCTTCTGCACAGCTGCACTTCGCACTGGAATCGGCGCAGATCATCGCACGTGTATACGTGATCAGCTGGCCCAAGCAAACTGCGACCAGGAGGTGCTACCGTCAGCTGTTTCCGGCGGCGCTGCAGAATCGCGGGTCAGCGGAGACATTCATAAAAGGCTACGTCGGCTGCGGACGGCTTTCACTTGGCAGTGTCGACGAACACGCTTCGATATCGCCTAATCCTTGCTGCCTTTTCGTTGCAGGTTAGTGGTTGAACATTGTAGCTTTTTTTTCTTTTCTCTTTTTTTTTCGTCGTCGCTGCCAAGCTTGTGAAATTTGTGACTTTCTTGTTTTGTAACGGACGCGTAAGCGCCCACTGTTGTTGTTGAACTATGGCAAAGAAACTGTGAAAGCTTAAGGAAGAACTACGGGCGGAATTCAAACAAGAGCTTGCAAAGTATAAAGACTTGATAGAACGAGATCTTCGAACGGAAATTCTAGAATTAAGAACCGAGCAGCGCAATATGACTAACATCGTTGAATTTGCTCACCAAACAATTGAGGAACTGAAGCAAAAGCTGAGCATTGTGGTCTCGGTAAATGTCGAACAAGAAAAACAAAATTAGCTTCTTCGGGATAAGTGCACAGCTAGACAAGAAAATGAAAGCATGCCGCATATCCAGTCAATGATCAGAAGTGCCATTAATGAGCCAATCGGAGAAGCCGACATAGAATCTTGGCACAGAGTGCCTACGCGTAACCCTGAGCGATCCAACATCGTTGTACAATTAAAATCAAGAGCGAAGCGTGATGCAAATCTGAGAAAATCAAAGAAGGCTCGACTAACAAACAAAGACGTGGGACTAGCTATCTCGACACCGATCTACATCAATGAGAATCTTTGCCCGACATTGAAACGGCTACTTGGAATGGCAATAAGAAAAAAACATGAATGCAACTGGAAATCTGTGTGGACAGCGAATGGCAAGATTTTCGCGAGGTAGAGGGAGCTCTCAGCTGTAATTCAGATTCATGAGGAAAGTTCTTTATCTAAGATAACTTCTAGTTCTTAAGGGCTCACTGTTTGGTCCAAGAAAGATGGAATACCACGAGTTCGTATTGCCTCATTTGCTTAGTGCTCAAAACAGATTCCATTCGACTGTGTTGCATTTCAATGCTCGATCGGCAGAGTTTAAAAGTGACGTCATACACTTCCTTCTCAATGACTTCCACTTCAAGTTTCAGTCATCATGATGACTGAAACATGGTATGACAGCGCAAGCTGCCGGCAGAAGTTTAATGGATATGAGGCATTTTTCTTTGACCGTCGTAACAGGCGTGGGGGAGGCGTTTCTATTCACGTAGGCGGTCGCTGGAAGTATAATTTATTATCTGATTTCTGTGTCACGTGTAAAGACTACGAAGTATGGCACTCAGGCACAATTCAGACATGATAGCCGCTGTGTGTTCTCCTCCAGGCGGCAATATTTTGAGCTTTCAAAGCTTTTCTGATAAATTTCTGCATTAAGTATCGTCCAATAATTTTACACTGGTATGTGATGATTTGAATATCAATATCTTGAATGGTAACCCTATTACCACAGATTTTTTTAACATGCTTCAATGTGCCGGATTTAGGAATGTCATTTCCACAGCAACACGTGTTACACCATTTTCTGTCTCGTGCCTTGACTTGTGATTAACAAATATCGAAGCCAGTGTATTTCAGTGTGGAACAGTTTCATCAGATATAAGTGATCATTGCCCAGTATTTATGTGTTATTCCCCCAAGCCGAATATTAAGGAGATGTATCGTGAACCGTACACAATGCAAACTGTAACAAACCACAGTTTGGAATCTTTTAAGAAGGATATTAGTGAACATGATTGGTCTTCTCTTTTCAACTTAGCTTCTGCAGACGAAGCCCATCGAAAATTTCTTGCTGTCTTTGTACATATATACGTAAAACACTTCCCATTCAATCAAGTTAAACTATCGAAAAAAATACGTAAACCATGGGTGACCCCCTCTCTTGCTAGTATGATACGATTTAGGAATAAACTTTACAACTTATTCTTGAAATCAAGAGTGCTGACAGATTTGGCAGAGTTTAAAAAAACGCGTAACAAGCTGAATCGGGGGCTTAAGCGAGCTAAGGTAACTTACTACGAGAAAATGTTTGCTGAAAGCGCCCAGCAATCACCTGACGTTGTTTGGCGCTTAATTAATGATGTGATTGGTCGCGGTAAGCGGGACTCCGCACCAGCTAAGATTACCGTTGACAATGTCAAGCTCGCTGGTAAAGAACTTGCGGATCACTTGAATAATCATTTTGTCAATGTAGGTGTATCAGCAAACGTGCCTATGCAGGCAGGCTCTTTCATGGCTACACTAGGAAATAAACGCCCCGACAGTATTTTTCTAGCACCAACGGATGAACGAGAAATTTACACGACATTCATGAACCTAAAGAACAGTGAGGCACTAGACATTGGCAACATTCAAATAAAACCTATAAAATATGTCTTAGATTGCATTACTCCTGCGCTCAGCCACATTTTTATTTGATACTTGAGTCGGGTGTTTTCCCCGATGATATGAAAAAAAGCAGAGTAACTGTGTTGTTCAAGGTTGGTGACAGTAACCTGGTGACTAATTATAGACCTATATCTATTATTCCTGTGTTTTCCAAGGGATTAGAAAAGTTAATCTATACGCGTATATCTGCCTTCTTCTGCTCCAGAAATATAATGACTGACTTTCAGTTTGGTTTTAGGAAAGGAAGGTCAACGGAGACGGTCCTATTAACACTTAAAATGATACTGCAAAATGTTGAACGAAATCTTTTCACGTTAGCTGTTTTCTTGATTTCAGCAAGGCTTTAGATTGCTATAATCATGCCATTTTACTGCTTAAGCTAGAATCATACGGAATCCGTGGCACGTCACTTCAATTGATAAAGTCATACTTGCAAAATATACAGCAATGCGTTCAGTTAAGCACTCATACGTCATCATATTTACCTGTTCTAAATGGTGTGCCCCAGGGAAGCGTACTGGGGCGGCTATTATATAATGCTTACATAAATGATATCGTGGATATTGATCCCAGTGTGAGCTTTGTTATATATGCAGATGACACGAACTTACTTTTTTCAGGCCCTGACGCAAATGAGCTAATTATCCGGTGTAATAAGCTATTAAACAAGCTTTTCTTGTGGTCTAGGAAAAATTTATTAAAAATTAATTCACTGAAAACAAAAGCCATCGTATTCCGAGCTAAAAACAAAATATTTTCATCAACACAAGTGTTGGCTTACGCAGGTGAAGACATTCGTTTTGTGGATGAACATAAAATTCTTGGCGTCACGTTTTCATCAAACCTCAGCTGGAAACAACACGTCGTTGACATCTGCAAAAAAGCCTCTAGTGTAATTGGTGTGCTAGCTCGTTGTAGACATATCGTACCCGCAAAGGTGAAACTGAAAATATACCATGCTCTTTTTCTTTCGCACATAAATTACTGCAGTTTGGTGTGGGCAACCACAACAAAAACTAACATAATGAAACTTCAGACCATGCAGAAAAAAGTTTAGACATGTCGCAAATTTGGATTATTTGTCATCAACACAACTTGTGTGTCAGGACTACGGTAATATTAAAGTGGAATATATGTATATCTTTCGCATTCTGCGATCCTGCTATTTCTCTTCCATTTCGTTTAAACAATTCATTAAAAATTCCGCATGTCTAACTGCAAAAAATGTTTGTTAGGAACAAGAAGCAGTGATGTTTGGATTGTTCAGAGGTTTCGCAGTAATTGCAAATCTTAAACATTGCCATACAATTTACCAATGATTCTCAATAAATACAGTCACGTAAACAGTTTCTCAATACAAGAACTACGATCCTTTTTTGTAAATATAGGCTAACTTTTTCACGTTGTAAAATGTGCTGCCTGTACGATAGTACAATTTCATTTTTCTTTCAGTGTGTGCATCCATGCTGTACCGAATAGGTTATATGATATAATTCAGTGTGTATAATTTTGTTTGTCTGACATGTGATGTACATTGTATGATGCAGCACATACACACGGAGCAAATTGGTATATGTCTTCCACAACATTTTCATCATTTATTTATTTTTATTATATTATTTTTGGCAATAGTGGTGTTATGGTTGCTGGATTTTTTTTGCTCGCGTCCATTTATTCTTCTGTGCTATGCTGGTATAAGGATGTTTCCTAGAAATGCATATATATGTTTTTATTACACCGTGTTTGGTATTGTAATGTTGGCTTATGGTCTTTATTGTTATACACATCTTTGTCATTGTCCCACCTGCCTTGTTTAGGGTTAACTGGCCTCGTCAAGCTGTCCATAAACAACTTTTAGCCAGTGAACCTCTCCCGAACCTGTTTTTCTGTGAAATAAATGATTTTATTTGATTGATTTGATCTAATTTTCTTGTAACGATTGTCCTGCTTTCTTTCTCTTTACGCTGAGAATGTGCTTGCAGGTTCAAAGTTCCAGGTCATTATACCTCAATTATCCGCCAGCACTTTCGCCGGGAAATAGGAGAGGAAGTGCCTAAAGCAGTCGACTAGTTTCTGTAACTTTACCTGTTCTTGGCGTATTCAGTAAATTTTTTGCGGCAACCGATTCAGGAGAGAATGAATTCCGACACCGTAGTCATTCCATGTGTACTTTAAAAAGTGATTAAGAACTTCTATAAGATAGCTACTATATTGGACTCATAGGCCCAAATCCACAAACCACCTTTAACTTACGGTGACATGGTGTTATTACTATATTATTGAGGTGTTATTCATTCACAGATTTGGAGCACTTCCGCTAATGCTTCCTTCTATTCCACGCGAAGCAAGTATATTCCATTGGCAGATTGAGAGTGCTCCCTGTATGTTCCATTCGCAAATGTAGAGCAGCTCCGTCACGAGATCCACTCCACGGGGCAACTGTTTAGGAGCGTCCTTGCTACAGCCCCAGATGATGTGGTCTAAGGTTGTGGTCTGTGTCTTGCAAAGGGTGCACGTAAATGTGAATAAGGCTGGGTATATGTGTCTGCATATGTACGGGGAAGGGAATGAATGTTCCATTGGCAGATTACCGCCAGTTTTTCTCCGCCAAAGTGGAGTGCTCCGGGGTAGAGTTCATCGGCTACTCCGCATCCGCCATTAGATGACACCCTTAATCGCATGGTTTCCTTAATTTTATGTGTTCTCCAGACAGGTGTTGGCATAGCCGATAGAGCGAACTAAGGCGAAATAGAGCAAACGCGAAGCGTGTTGCCACGATGAGCCACTAGCCTCTAATCTCACTTTGTTCTTTCGTCATGCACGCTGAGTGCTCGGTCAGAGCTCGTGCGCATTCAGGGCTGGCACGTAGACTGCATGCATTTGGCTCCTTTTGTCGTAGCGGGGCTGTCATTGTTTCGCTCGTTTCGCCACGCCTGCAGTGCACAGAATGATGTGCGTAGCACCAAAGAGGTTTAAAAAAATTCTGGAGTGGAAATAAATGCCCACGAGTGAAGCCGTACCCACCGTAAGATAGCGGCTGTGGCAGCCATCTCACTAGGGGCATGATAAGCTATTAGCATTCAGCCATTGATAAGGAGCGTTTTTGTCGCGCGCCCAACGAGTGTGACAATCTTTTGCGTGAGATAGTGCTCAAAACACAACCTTGTGTTACTAGTTTTGCTTGAAATGCCTCGAATGCGAGGTAAATTTTATTGGTGATTAGGTCACCGATAATTGTCTCTATGGGTTATCTTATAGGAAACATATATATTTTCATTTCCAGTTAACGTAGCTTTTTGACTAACACGCCAAGCCACTTGATGTCTCAGTGGGCACAACAAGGAAATTGAATGTTTTTGAATTTGTGGAAGGCAGAAGCTTGCTTCACTATTGTTGGCAAAGAATCGCGGGATCTTCAAATGAAGCATTTTTTTCACCTCCTTGCGTAGCACTCCATCATAAACAGTTTCTGTGCAAATATGCAACAAACAACGTTATCCGGCTACAAGAGCAGCAAAGACGATAAACGCATTAGCCGTAGCTCTAACGTGACGCTGCGCTCAAAATTTGCATTACGGAATATTGTAATCATCACTGAATTATATATTGAAGCTTTCCTCTATTGCTTGAAATCGTTTGAATCAAGATTCCATCCACAACGTGTCGGCATTTTCACGGCTGATGCAGTGCCACGTTTCCGAGAGAACAGTTGATTATTAAGCAAGCTCGGTTGGGTTTCGTGGTGCTGCCGAGGAAGCATTTATTAATGTATTCAGACGTTGCGAAACCTCTCAGTGCTCTTTGCTTCTGTTGCCTTTATCTCGTTAAGTATTCTGCCTCTTAGAAGACAAATACGTGAACAGCATCCTAGTGAATAGAGGTCCCGGAACCCGTACGCTCATGTCGGTATCTTGAGAAAGAGAACTAAAATCTTTCGCGAAGCAAACTTAAACGCTCGATGTTGAAAGAGCAAACATTATTTAAATTAGAATGAAGAATCGTTTTGCTTGGTCGGAACACTTTGTTCAGCTCTTATGAATGAGAAACCGGGCCTTCGCAAAGATGAAGCAGGAATTCATTATTAGCACACAAGCAAACATTCGCAAAACGTATTTTTGCGATCGTTTACGTAGCTTATTATAGGTTGATTTCCTATTTCATGAATGACAGTAAGTAGCATATGTTTAAATTAGGCTATACTGCATAGCGACAACTTTTCTTGACAGCACCGTAGAAGTTACACAACCAAAGTGCATGGCTGCTACAAAGGCAACCAAAAAAACGTGTTTACCTATAGTTTTCCATTTCAGCTTGCTGAAATAAATACCCCTTTATTTGCTGTGAGACAAAAACGGTTATGGGAAGCCGTGGGTATAGGTTATTGTTCATTTTGCTAAAGCGCCTTCTTTTTCTTTCCGTTTCTTAGACAGCACCACCTTTCAGTAAGTCTGTTTTCCAAAGTAGATATGGCATCCATGACGCAGTGGGTCGGTATGCAGCCGCAAACGTATTGCTTAATTCTTCGTGGGGATTCTACTGGTTGTATGACGCTGAAAGGTATACTCAACCATCGAAATGTTTCTGCCCTTGAAATTTTTCAGGTAAATAGTTTTCTCGATGTACTAACGTTGCGAGCGAACAAAACCGAACTCCATCGCAAGCTTCCGGACTACTGGGGAAGTCCCGCCTCCGCAGCGTTCGCTGCAATGTTGAGATAACTGGTCACTGAGCATAGCGTACTTATTCGCGTACTGTGAGCAACGCTAGTGACACTTAGGCTGGTCACTGTAGGATATTCCTGTTTAAGTCCCAATAACGATAGCTAGTCTTTTGTTATCTAGACTTTCTTCAATGAATAGATGTATAATTGATCCACCCGCAATTACTTTCTCTTTTGCCAGTATGCGCAGCGGCACTGGTAGTATATACCATGCGGACCGCAAATAGTTGTGGCCACCCACCGAAACTATGGCTTCCGCGGCAATAATAACAATTCTATGACTACGTGAATAGGCGCGTTTATAAGGCCACGCGAAGTAGAAAAATTTAGAATCCCTCTATTCTGTATGTAATTTTATTCGTGCAATTTCACAAGACCCAAGCCGACGGGAACATATTTATTTTTATTTGGGCTCATGTGATTCTTAAAGAGAAAAGAAGAGAAAAGTGAGTCCCGTAACTGTCTGCATCAGAGTGCGACACCTAAACAGTAGCTCACGAGGAATGGGTGTAAAGAGGGATTAAAAGGGTAGGAATAAAGGCATAGACATAGAGAAGGGGAAAGGAGAGAGTGTGGCGCCGGGACAGCGACACCCAGATGCAAGAAGAAGATGGGAAAGATGAACTCGGTCGCAGGAGTGCGAGGATGGGGCACCACTCAGCGAGAGCTCTTGTCGGCGGCAGGAGATGGCGTAGGGCGAGCCATTCGGCCAGAGCTGCACTGTCGTATGAGATGACGGGAGCACAACCGCTCGGTACGAAATCTAGAGAGAGTTTCAGGAGCGAAGCTTCTTAAAGCGGCACCCGTTCGTCCCTTGTCGTAGTATGTAACATGTCTTACACTTTGACCTGCAAAGAGGTGCCAGCAGATATCTCTACTGCGTTGTTGAACTACAAAAAATTTGCAGCGTGCGCGTTAACTGAGGGGGGGGGGGGGGATAGAGAAAGTGGGTAACGATTTGCAGTACGTGGTACTCTACTATGGGAGAGCTTAAAGCCGTCCCTTAACTGAAAGCCGAATTTAGAATGTATCGTCCTGGCATTAGTGTTCGAGAGCTTCGTGGCTGGCGTTAGTCAGAATAGTCCAGGTCCCGCATTGGAGCTTTAGTGTTAGGCTTGCTGACTACCATACTAGATTGACGTATTCATCAAGAAAACAAAAATTCATTGATGTAACACACACTTGTGTATTCCACACTTGAAAACCTTTAATTAGGACATTTGTACTGACCCACTGGAATCTAAATTAACAAGCGTCTACGTTATCTCAAAGCAAGTAAGCCATGACGTGCCCTTGCTGTGATTCGGCGTTCGAAATGCCCTTTTCTTTTGGTTCCACTCTGAGAGGGGCGCACACACCCCTCTCAGAGCCACGCGCTTCGTTTAAAAAAAAACTGCCAGATGGCGCCGTCTCACGTTTGGCGTGACTTGATGCGTTCGTTCGCTTCCACTCTAACGCAGCGCCTGCAGAAACGGCAAGGCATGAAGTTGTTGTCACAGAAGCACGCAACGTCATGCTTATACAGGCACCATTTTTTGTTGCAGGTCAACCGCTACTGCAAAGGACAGCGAATCGGAGAATTCTACTTTGGAGACACTCGGCTGTTTTCATACCACTTCGCTGCCTACATGCGTCGCCAGCTTCCCGAGTACCTTCGTCAAAGGCTTTCGGGAATGTGAGTACACATCAGAGGGATAACAACATACGAAACATAGCTTACTGTAATGCAGTTTATTGTCCAATAAATACTAGTGACATGCGCTAAAAATAGGCCCAGTGGACATGTTAAAAATGCCCACGGCTCCTAGAAAAGAATCTTGAGACATGCGAACGCATTTCCTGCGCCGAGAGAGGGTACCGTTGTGGTCAGACATTCGTATTTGCCGACTTCTGCCATCGCCTTAAGAGGTGCCAGCCAGCGAACGGCCGAGAGGGAGGAGCGAGCAGACGAGAGAGTGGGGCACCAGCGTTCTTGGCTCAGCGTTGGCGTTTCACAGCGGCGTCTCGAGCACACGTTTCTGGATGTCCTTGAGAGGCGCCCAGCCAGCGATCGGTCGACAGTGAAGCACGAGCAGACGGGAGAGTGGGGTGCAGGGAAGAGAGGAAGCGAACGGCAGGGCACGCACTGCACTTACCATCTCTTCTCCCACATTATGGCGTGTATATATGTGCATTTAATAGTGGAAGCGTCAGTCGGTGCCGCCAGCAGCCATGACGACAGGTGTGAAACACTCTTGGAGATACGAAGCAGCTTATGGTAAGGTTCAATCTGGTGTGCGTAACTAACCTTACTGCGTTGGCGGAACAGATGGCCCAAGCACTGCCAGAACGCACTCACGCACTGGTGCTTTCCAGCCTATGTAACGGGCTGGGCAAGACGCTGCGGCGTGTCCCCCTTAAACACTCTTAGCAATCACGTGTTGCAACAAGTAACAGTAACAGAAACTACAGTGAATTCATGGTGTGCTCCTCCTTCAAGAACACGTTAAGGGGTGGTGTGACCATTTTTTGGATTGCGCGTGTTTGGGGGTGAAGCTCCCTATGGCGTGGGTCAGGCGTCCACAGTGTATGTAGTAGTAGTAGTACGTAGCCGCCTCCATGGCCGGACTGGAGGAGCGACACGCGTGCACCCAATTGAGGAGAAAGCCCACGCATGTTAATTATAAAAAATAGTTGTTTCTGATTAAATAACTTACACAGACGAGTATTGGTGGCTTAATCTCTAATAACACTTGCCTTGAACTTGATGCTTACTAAAAAAAACTATTAGAAGCACGCACTTTGAGTAAAAAAAACTAATATCGGAAGCACACACTTTGAGCACTATCGAACCAGAGCAGGTTGACACGTTAAACTCGCTGGACGCAACCTACTTGGTTTTAGCAAGGGTTGGGCCACAGTTTCATAAATATAGTGAACTAATATATGGCCGTGAACTAGAGGCGGCGAAAGGTGGGAAGTAGACACGAAGCGCAGGCTGTAAGAATGTGCGCGAGTACCACCTCTCGTTTAATCCTTGGAATGTCCGATGGATAGCGGTACTTCTATATTCTGAATATATGATGAGAAGGTGCGATATGGTGCTACTTGGAGTCAGTCAGTCAGTCGGTCGGTCGGTCGGTCGGTCGGTCGGTCGGTCGGTCGGTCGGTCGGTCGGTCGGTCGGTCGGTCGGTCGGTCGGTCGGTCGGTCGGTCGGTCGGTCGGGCGGTCGGTCGGCGTGGTCGGTCGGTCGTCGGGTCGGGTCAGAGGACTTATTTGGTCCTGAGCAGAGGAGAATGCCCCCGTCAGGGGGTACCGTCTGGGGGCCCCACCCACGATGGCGCCGGGAGGTTCAGGCTTTCAGCGGCTTCGCGAGCTCCCTGGACAGCCCTCAGCTGCTGGTCCTTTGCGGAGCTGGTGATAAGCTGAAGCCAGTCTTCCTCAGTAGAGGAAGACCCTAAGCCCCCGTGCCACAGCATTGAGACCTTGAGCCCCCGTGCCACAACACTGCCACAGCATTTGCTGTAGTGTGCACCTCAGATGAGCACAGCGCGGACAACGTGGGTCTATTCCGTCAATGAAGTTTGACCAAATAAACAGACATGGATATGTGTTTGTAACATTCGCAAGGGTGAGTTCCCTGTGGTCTGTTTAGGTTTCATTAGATGGACGGAGGATGGACAGACGTACAGACCAGACAGATGCACGGAGTGGACGCAGGGGTGGAGGGATGGACGGAAAGGTTGGACGCATGGATGACAGACGTCGCACAGACGGACAGACACACGTAATGACGGACGGATGCACAGACAGATGGACGCATGATTGGACGCACAACCGGACTGGAGCAAGAATGAACGGACCAGCAGATGCTTCGCCTCACTCATCATCATGCACTCCTGGGATATGCTGTGATTTTTTTTTACTGAAAGCAACATTTGCAGTAAACGCTCCAAAAACCTTAATACACCCACAAAGATTATTTTATTCTCGCTAAATAAATACTATCACCTTTTCCGAGTGGACACATTTCGGTTTCGGTTTCAGGGGGCTGAATGGGGCTGCAATGTAACTGTGTAGCTTTTTCATGCGGCCACACATGTCATGCTTAATGGTTCTGATTATCGTATGATCTCGCTGGATTTGAAACGACTTTTATATTGCAGAAACAGTATGTAAATTATTTTTGTATTTACGTTTTTTTCGTATTTTTGTACAACCTACTGTAATGCAAAGTAACAAAAACGCCGACCAAGGTGAAATAAACAAAATTTAAAAAGACGTTTCGGCTCCCCACTACGGGAGCCTTGTTCACTAGTGACCTGTTATTTTGCACTATGTTTGTCCCCGACCAGACGGCATTCCGTCGGACTCTTGACTATATAAACCTGCTGCAATCTGTTGCTCTTTCTATGTGTTGCCACTGAAGATGTCAATTTTGGTACTTTGAGAAAGACTTCTATTAATTTACTTTTCTCATTCTTCCATAATCTGTAACCCCATTTTTTTCTTCTCGGTTTTATATCAGATTGTGAGTAATCCTAAATAAATAAATAGGACATTAAACAAATAAATAAATATTTTCGAAAATATGTGCCAACTATAGGCCTTAAAAAATTGTTTTATGCAGGAGTTTGTGGCAGTTTACGGTGCCGTTTCCGGCGTGTTCACCCTTACTTTTTTACAGCGTCTACAGGCTGGTGGAGAGTGGCATTGTGCATCACTACCACAACGCCAAGCTGGTGCCTGTGGGGCTGTGTTGCCGGGGCGAGAACCGCTCGCAGCTGAACTTCATAGACATGGTGTCGGTGTTCTACCTGTACTCCTTCTGGTGCCTCATGAGCGCTTTTGTAATTGTGGCGGAGCTAATTATTGGAAGCTGTGCAAAATACAGCAATTGCACGACTCGTTCACACCTGTAACCAGAACCAGTCAGGCGACTCAGTTAGTCCCAACGCGACTGGTCTAACATGGCTGCTTGACCGCAAAGCAACTGCTTTTGCTGCTCGTTTTTTTTTTCGGTCGCGTGACTCTAGTCGCAAATGCCTTGAGCGATCGTATGCGCAGGGACAGTTGTGCGATTGTCGATGAATTCACTACTTGGCTGTATAATTCATGATTGGTATAAAACGGGCATATGAATATGAGAGACGCCGTCGTGGAGTGCTCCGGAAATTTCGGCCACCTGGGGTTCTTTAACGTACACCCTAATTCGAGCATACGGGACAACAGCATTTTCGTATCCATCAAAAATGCAGTCGCTGCAGCCGGGATTCGATTTCACGCCATGACCTAGGTCAGCAGCCGAGTACCTTAGTCACTATAGACCACCACGGTGGGGTTCGATTGTATACTTCGACTATCTAGCCACCATACTTCGGTGGATCACGTCTAGTTATGCAAAAAAGACATGACGTCATGACACTCTTGACCACATCGACGCGCCAAACCCACAAGCACATTCTCAGCATAAAGAGAAAGAATGGGGTCGATACGTGCAGTAAGAGGAAGCTTAAAAAAAACTACACAAGTCTAAAATTGCGGATGAACGTGTGCAAGGAATGCTTGCCGACCTTGCTGCTGCGTCAGGTGAGCGGCCTCATTAAGCCTCATTCAAGGGCTAACGTGACTAGAGTTCACGCATGGCATCCGAGATGTGCATCCAAGAGCGGGTCGCTGGGGGCAGGATTCGTATACCAGTTAATTACATACCGCGTTTCTCATTTGTGTTGAGGATTGCGAAGCTTAGCGATGTCAATATTTGGTCCCCGAAGAAATATCAGAAACAGGGGGTGTGCAGCTCGCCCAGCTCTGTCCAATCAGTGGAGGCCGAAGTGGACAGCCTACCAGGTGGAATGATCGAGAGTCGTGCCCCTGGACACTAACTTGTTTTTCTCACAAATAGCATTGTGAACAGAGGTGACATATGTGTGGCGACTGGCATGTTTGCAACTCCATAAAATGCTTGTTGTGCTGGAAACACTGATCAATAAATCAAGCATGCCAGCGTTGAACAGATTCAACGCTGCACTTTCGCTTGGCGCTGTGCTAAAGTTTCTTGATTGTAGCGTCGTATCGTGTTGCTTCGTTGAAGACGAAAGGCACAAAAACATAGAGCTATCCACCGAACGACTTCCGTTTACTTCAAGTTGAAGAACTTGTCTAGCGGGCCTGATGTTTAAGATGGTTCATGTGTCATAGTTATGCCTGGGAGAAGAGCATACACCAGCTTTACTAGCGGCTGAACTTCGTTTACCACAAGACAAACATAAACATTTCGCCAGATTCATCGTACCTTGGGAATGAATGTTACGCGAAGCATGCTTAGAAGTTGACTGTGTAGTACTTTTTTATTGAGGGAAATGTTGCAAAATGTATATGTACAAATGAACACAGGAAATACGTTAAACAGCAACATGCGTTTTCTACTAACAGTTTATTATAAATGCGTAACGATGCCAACAGCAACATGAATATTAGCAACCGCAGGAGCGGCAACCTTCTTCTTGTCCTTCTTGTCTCTGCGTCGTCGATTTGTTCTCGCGCTATAACTATCGTCATGCCATACCAACTAGCCCAAGCTGCCACACTTCTGAATAAACCGCTGGTGCTAGCGCTGATGCTCACGAGGATGGTAGATCTGAACATCGCTACATAAATCAACTTCAGCGGATGGCGTCCAACAACAATTGACGTTGACACGATAGGACGGCTGTATCATAGGAGTACATACATAACGTTTACGATATTGAATAGGCAGTACTGCAATTACTATTGACGTTCCACGATTACTAGGGCATATTAAACAAAGTATATAGTTCTCAGACGGGGCGTCGTTCTGTGGTAAAACGATTTTGCGCCACGCACAATGCTGGGGCCTGATTCCTGCTGAGACCCTGACATTTATTCTTTGCGTTCGTCCTGCCAACGCTGACAATATGTTTTTTCTTAATGCTCACGCGTTAAAACTAGACATGTATTCTCGCCGTTGCTGGGTGGATATAAACTGCCAATTCCGTGCGGCCCAAATCCGCAAAGCTGTGGCACATACCCGTCCTCAGGTATGTGCCATTGTTTTGTGGAAAAGTGTTTGACGGGCGAAAGCGACGGGACTGTGACATTATTCATGTCATGACCACTGAGTCATGTCGTCAAAGCATCCTACCGCACTAATTTTTGTGTTCCTCAAGTTAAGGGGGTCATCACAAGAGCACCCATACACAGGCGTCTAAGATAGATATAGATAGATAGATAGATATATAGATAGATAGATAGATAGATAGATAGATACGCTCAAAAGTACCTGTATTACATAAAAAAATACTTCGCAGTTATAAAACATGCCTCCATTCCTCTATGCATTGTTAAAAGCACTCGTATTGTACGTCGATGAAGGCTACTTTAAAACGCTAGCAACCAGAGTCGTTTTGTTTCTCAATGAACACACTGGAATAAGCCCCCTACTTGGGCTTTGGCTCAAATGTTATGAAAATATAATAAAACTAGAAATTCATCTGAAAAGTAGGTATAGGTTGAAGAGTTATATCGGATACAAGAGATATGGCAGCGTAACTATTCTAAAGATCAGTGGCAACTGATCTTCACAATAGTTACGCCCGTGTAATTAACAAAAAAGAATTGAATGAGTCCATGCAGTTCGCAGATAGCTTCATTGTTGGTTTGATACAGCCCGATTAAACATACTTATTACAGAACAGTCTTATTGAAAATGATAGTCTTTCTTGGGGACCTTCAACAGAAAAAACTTTGGTCTGCCTGTCTGTCTGTACGTTTGTCTGTTCGTTCCCTCTTAGTGACAAAGGGTACTTGAAACGGCCGACCCGATCCGCAGCGCCCACCAATGTTG
Source organism: Rhipicephalus microplus (assembly GCF_013339725.1). Classification (NCBI taxonomy): domain Eukaryota; kingdom Metazoa; phylum Arthropoda; class Arachnida; order Ixodida; family Ixodidae; genus Rhipicephalus; species Rhipicephalus microplus. Next base: position 95,600,535 of record NC_051171.1, read on the forward strand.
CTCAAGGTTTAGCGTTCTTACATGTGCAATTGTCAATTAAAAAGCAATTATTGCGCATGTCTAGAGCACCATAACAGCACGTATATATTCTGCATGTGCGTCTTTTACTGGAAAATGCATACATAGGACATTTTAAGGACCGTAGCTCTTATCACTCTGCACTGACCATGCAACGCTTGCACGGAAACGCAAGCGTTTCCAACGCTTTGCTAAGACAAGACGGTGGTAGCACCAACCCGTCACCTTGCGTTCTACACCTTATCACCTCTGAGACGGGTGCACACACCCCTCTCAGAGCCGCGCGCTTCGTTTTTCAAGAAAAGTGCCAGATGGCACCGTCTCACGTTTGGCGTGACTTGATGCGTTCGTTCTCTTCCACTCTAACGCAGCGCCTGCAGAATACCATTCACCGATTTTCTCGCGCAGAACATCAAATAAATGTTTTGTTCACTCTCTCCACATGCAAGACTATCGTCTTTCGACGGCATTTGCAGATTAACAAGCAGATACAGGGCCAATTTTTTCACTGTCGAGTCGACCACTGTCCCAGTCGACCATTAGTCGACTGGTCAAATGTACGACGGTAAACAAAGCGGTCCTATTGGCTCCTGTGTGCACACTGTAGCTGTGGCAGTCCACGAGAAAAAAGTATAATAATTGTAACTCTTGGTGTTTAGCATCCCAAAACGGCGATACGATTATGAGAGAAGGCGTAGTGGAGGGCTCCTAAAATTTTGACCACAGTAGGTTGTTTAGCATGCACCTAATTCTAAGCACAGGATCCTCAACCATTCTCGCCTCCATCGGTATAATGTGGTCGCCGTTCACAATTCGATATGACGAACTAATTGCAACCCATGTGAAGGAATAAATTTCAGCGAATGCAGTGGCTAGCAGCAATAAGTACAATTAAGCGCAATCCTAAGGTGACCTAGCAAATTATGTTTCTGGGTGAGTTGGTGGCGAAATGTTCTAAACATTTTATTTTTGACGAAACGCTTGATGCGCGAGAACAATAAAAGAGAAATTCTGTTTCAAGTGTTGCACTATAAATAACATGTTTAGTGGTTGTCTAATCCGTTTCAGAGATGCTGCCATCGATGTTAATGCTTTTTCGGGCAATTCCAGTCTTGAACGGCAAAACCGATTGCCCACACACGTTATTAATGAGATCAGCCAGCTTTTAGAGTTGAGGGTAGTCCCAGAATTTTTAATACATCGCTAAAAAAATATCGACTTAAAAAGGTACAGTACCGTTATATTGACTATTCTCTTGGTAAGCTGAATGAATGTTGAATGAGTTATCTGGATTCTGCGCTGGCGAGCTTCTTCCGAAATAACTTGATGCTTGAAGCGACACCCCTTCATCGTCAGAGTTAGTCAATGAATATCAGCTCACGAACGCAGACTAACGCATATGCACGCCTACGCGCGGCACTTGCATGCACGTGTAATTTAGCTTCCGTCTATATTTAATGCCACGTAACAGCGGCGACACCCTAAGTGCCTAACAAAGCATGTAATATTCTCACGCGCCAGTTAACGCCCTCAGAACAGCGTTCGATGGAGCATCTGTGCAGTCGTTGCCTGCCGGGAGCAGTTATCGGAAATTTGTTTATATTGTGATGGCAACGTGGAAATTTCACGGTGGAGCTCGCAATACATGAATATTGCTCCTACACACTCAATGAAGCGCAATTGGTAGTTGTTTTTCCAAACAGTACGTCATCGAAGCGACTACCGGCTGTGAAGGCCACCACTAGAAAGGCCAGCGCTGCGATCGTTTTGACGTCGGAGATAGGATAGTAGTTGTAAAATACGGCATCTTTGCTTTCACGACAACACTTGGATCATCTCCCATGACAGCAGTGGTTCTTAGCCGGAATTTTACGATGCAAATTAGACTCGAAAGTGCCACCGGGGGCACGAATTCATAGTTTGCTTACCCGTATTATCAGGTCTTACCGCTTCTTTAAGCACCGAGCTTCAAAACAAGAGGAAGTAAGCACTATGTCAACAGCAAAAGCGCAAGAAATGCATTGTTCTAGCAGGCAACTCATCCCGGCATTCTATGAGTGACGTAATTACGTAGGTGATGCCACTGTATGTCCTCGAGGCCATTATGATAAAAATTGTTCCGCTTGCACTACAGCGCGTAATTCCAGGTCAAAACAGAGACGGACACGTCTCAGCAGCGTCTCTTGTTAACCATCAACGCTTGGGGGAAAACGCCCCGCCGCGGTGGTGTAGTGGCTAAGGTACTCGGCTGCTGACCCGCAGGGCGCGGGTTCGAATCCCTGCTGCGGCGGCTGCATTTCCGATGGAGGCGGAAATGTAGAGGCCCGTGTGCTCAGATTTGGGTGCACGTTAAAGAACCCCAGGTGGTCTAAATTTCCGGAGCCCTCCACTACGGCGTCTCTCATAATCATATAGTGGTTTTGGGACGTTAAACCCCACATATCAATCAATCAATTGGGGGAAAACAGCTTGCGTGACAGTACGTGGTGGCGATAATTTTATATCTGCGACAAACGATAAACGTCTACCATAACAGCATCGCTGTCAAATTATTATAGTGGGTATGTGCCTTAGATATTAAGAAAATCTCACTACGTTTCAGCTCTTTTGTTAGCAATTTGTACAGAATGCTAGTGTTTTCATTGAGTGCGTGCCAGTTGATGATGAAAGATGATAATTTTCTACCTACAACAACCGGTAAACCTCTACTATATAACAGATTTGATGTAACAATAGCCCAACTGAGAGTGAATGGTGGTGATGCGCAGCTAGGAAAGCTTTAGCGTAGTGTACTACAGCAACCAACTGAAGGAGGCTTACGCGCTTCGTATTGGACATACGTTGCATGTAGGTTGTACTGCACATCATACATGCTTCTGTTACTTGCAAACTTTATGGCGAAAACACTGGTAGATTCGCAGCAGCCACCGAAACTCTGGAGCGAGCACTCGGTGGATTGCACGAAGCCAAATCTGCTGGTGGAACATGTGAACGCTCCGCCTGAGGTTGCTCTGGAAGTTGTTTATGCGTACGCACGTAAAATGCTGGACGCATGGTGCGAAGGCGGATGCGATTTGTCGTATGGTAGTTCGCGCCAATAGCCGCTTGCGACGGACGTCCAACATGGTCTAACTGTATACGACGATGATTCGCGCACCGCGCGGGCGTTCCACTTGCTGAACGTAGCCGCGCGGTAACCGCACCGGTCTGATGGCCGCAGCCAATGGCAGCGCAGGAGCGCAGCAAGGGGCGCCACTCGTGGGCGCCCGTCGAGGTTTGTCCCTGGCGGCTCCGATAGATCTGATCGCCCTGGTATTTCTGGATATCGCCGCGGCCAGTTCCATGAAAAACATGAGATATACTGTTTGTAACGTAAAATAAATCACGATTGAAAAGAGTGATGCTTGAGGTGTGCCATTGCTCCCAGGCTACGTCTGTTTCTGAACTCCCAACGAGATATCGAGCCGTGATGGAAAGCCATTTCGCCGGGACAGAAACGCTGGCACTGGTCATCTCGGCGAACCTGCCAGCTTCGTTCTTACTTTTGCTCTTTAGGTCAAGGCCACCGAGAAAACCAGTTGCACGAGTGAAAGTGTCATGTAAGTGAACACGGCGTTGTCGTGTTGAGGAAAAGAAGCGCTCGACAATGAGTTTACATTGGGAAAGGGAGCTTTGTTCCGAAAACGTCGGCGTTGCTTGGCCTACGCTCGGTGGGGTGCAGCGACGTTTGTCGCTGCCGAAGGCGTAACAAAGTGTGCAGTGTTATTAAAAACGAAACATGGCTGCGCGTGGTTTTTTATTTTGTGCTTAATAAAGAGAATACGACGTCTTCCGAGCATGCAAGCTTAGGGGCCGTATGTTGGTGGAGCCTGAGCGCTGATCAATAGTTCGTTTCGTTTGTCGTGAATCATCGTACGCCACACGCCGGCTTGGATACCAAATCGCTCCGTGTTTCCATCACGTGAAGCGGCTCCGGAACTTCTTCGACGTAGCCGATGAATTTCGGGTGTGTACGCAGGTGGTCAAGGAACATTTCTTTAAACGTGTATTCGCAGATCGCCCATAATATAAACAAACGATACCGTTATAGGAATGTAAACAAGCGCTCCAGGTAATCATAGACCACCACAAAAAATGCCAAATATAACAGAGTTGCCCGACAATGCCAGAAATTACGGCACCAGGTTGCCAGATCTCGGCCGAAATACAATTCTTTTAGACAGAGCAACGTGGAGCAGTGGTTACTTCCCATCTGCCAGTGGGAAAGGTGAACTTGCTCCAGCTTGACCATTGGAATCCGCCATTAGCATACAATGCTAACGTACGCAAGAGAGAGGTTCTCACGTGTAGGGCTCATCGATGGTGTACCACACACGTTAACCTATCGAGTTTACCAGCAGCTACGAAAATCATGTGGAGAACACTCAATAACCTGAAAAGCTGTTGCGTTGTCCGGCATCAGTAATGTCGGCAGGGTCACGCACGCATGGAGTAGCGCAGGCGATTGCATGACATCACATAAGTGAGCTACTGAATAAGAAGTTCTTTATTTAAAAGCTAGTGTGACACACACATCAACCTTTCAGGCACACGTTCTTCATGATAGCATCAATACACTATTTTTTTTCATGCGCCTGCTCGACCGGGTCACTGTTTTATCACGTGTACTATTTCATTTCAACCGCCTCTCCCTCCTTTTATAAACACTAACTAATGGCCGTTCAAGGTCAGCACAAGTGCGGGTGAAAGTTCTTGATACTGTTCTTCTGGTTTTTCCCACATTTGCAAGACTATATATGTGCGCGCTAACAATAAACATGTTTAATGGGTAGTCAGCGCTAATGCTGTGTTCTCTTTTGTCCGATGTCTTCAAGATATGCCAGTTTGTTGCTTATTCATATATCAGCTGGCCTGCATGCGCGCAGGAACTTTCATTCTAGAACAAATTTTACCCTTGGTTCGTTGATTATCATTTTTGGTACTCGGTACACCACTACCGGCCACTCCACAAAACCTATCACGAACTGTTCTCTACCATACCGCGTTTTGGGGCAAACGTCTTCCATTATTTGCCCCATAGAGTCTCCCTCCTAGTCACCAGATCTTCGTCATCCCAGTGGCCAGCTTGAAGCCTATAAGTTTTGTTAATAACTTAGGCCTCCAGGAATACGTATTTTTTTTCTGCGAAGGGCGATGACAGCGATGAGCCCATTTGGTAGCATCGTGCTTCAGCCACTGCGTGCTTAAGCAGCCTGGCGACATGGTTGAGGTCTTGACTGCTGGCCGAACGTCCCTGACAACTGCCGGTACGTCACCGTCTCATTAAATTATCGTCACAGCAGCGTGTGAATGGATGTGTTGATTGGGCAGCGCAAATTACGACGCCACCAGGTAGGAAGAACATGATTGGTAGATGCTCTCTACGCAAATTTATATGCAATGAGAATTACGAAGCGTTCTATTTTGGCTACATTGCTGTAACAAAGATTGTTGTTGAACAGCTATATACTTGTAAAAACATTATCGATGCAATTGAAGGGGAATTTTCTAGCACTCAATTTTGTTTGGTAGGCACTATCGCACATTATCATGGTCAACGGCTCCCTGCCAAAAATGGCTGCCTCGGCAAGCAATAAAAATTGTGGTTTATATAGCTGCATCAATAGTTGCAAGGCCGACGTACGATCCGAGGAGGGAACAAAAAATCAAAGATAATTTTGCTTTATGTTTTTTAACATGAAAGTGTTTATGTGGGGGTACACCACGGCTCGGCAGACGTATTTTCATCACGAATATGACGTCATGTAATATATACTAAGAGATTGCTCCGCCGCGGGTGGTTCAGTGGCTAAGATACTCGGCTGCTGACCCGCAAGTCACGGGATTAAATCCCGGATGCGGCGGCTGCATTTTTGATGGAGGCAGAAATGTTTTAGGTCCGTGTGCTCAGATTTCGGTGCACGTTGAAGAACCCCAGGTAGTCAAAATTTTCGGAGCCCTCCACTACGTCGTCTCTCATAATTATATGGCTGTTTTGAGACGTTAAACCCCACATATCAACATACTAAGAGATTGCAAAGACAAAAAAGAGGAGGAAAAATTGTGTTGTGGGGCGTCAAACCAGCGACCTCACAGTCCCCAGCACGCGGCGCTAACCTCTCAGCCGCTAGACGTACGTGGTCAAGTACGTTAACGGCAAGCCATTTATGTAAACCATAAACCATTTAGTGGTTCTCAGAGCTTTGTAATATAGCGCGTTTTTGCGACAAGTAGGGAGATGGCACGACGTGCTCGAGTTGGGCGCGCTAAAATCGTTACCTCTCGCGTTTCGTTGAGCACAGCCTCCAGGGAGCGTGTTCATTCCAGCACGCGCTTATCCCACGCGTGATTCCGGAGGGCAAAAAGGTCACTTCACTTGCTGCCGCGGTCGTGTTTAGGGAAGAAACACGCTGCTATCGCACGAAAGAGTACGGATTGTGGCAGTTGTTAGCAGTTGTCCTCTGTGTACTTGTGCGTTTGTTTCGTGCATGCTATCTGCTTGAAACGCGCTCTGCAAGTTTCGAGCAGTTTGCCTTTCTTCACGTTATTTCGCAGTTGGTTGCTAAAGTGTCCATTTTTTTACCCTTGTGGTGAAACTATGCACAATAAATGCTGAAATACCTCTGTGAAGACACGTTTTCCTTTTGTGTTATAGGATTTCAAGAAGGAGGGATCAGCCACGTTTTTGTTTTCGCGCTCGCACCTAGTAACATATGTTTTTCAAGGAGCTCACTGGACGCCTGCATGTTGGTAGTAGAGCGTTCGCTCGAATGTTATGAAACCACAATAAAGTGAAAACGGAATGTAATAAAGAGATAAATGAATGTACAGTAATAAAATCTTGCAGGTACGCCCCAAAAACCACGACGTGTTCATGAGAGGCGCTGTAGTGAAGGACGCGAGAAATTTTAGTGGACTGGTGTTCTTTATTTTTTTTTGCCTGTGCTGACATCACACAGTACAGGTTTTTCTGCCGTGCCCCCTTCATCGAAATGTTACGGCCGTGGCTATGATCCCTCCTTCGCCTTCGATCTTTTGGGTAGCATTCAAGCACCGTATACCTAATGTTCAGCTGAGGCGGACGAAATAAGATAGAGGTAATGGTTAAACTTGAGTTTTTTTAAGATACCTATATTACATGAAAGGGTGTGTTAACTAAGGATACGGGTCAAATAACTGCCATGATAACTAGTAAAGGTTAATTAATAGAGCACATTCAGGACTTTACTGCTTTATAATAGGTGTATGCCGTCAAGATGGCTCTTAATCACTACAAATCATGACGTTTTCTCTCGTTATCTGATTCCCTGAAGTAGACGACGGAAGCCATAACGTTGAGGGTCTATTTCTTTACTGCTGTTTCCTCACTGCCCTGTACAACTCACAGTGTGGTTGATGTCCCTTGTGTGTATGTGTCAGCTTCCCCTAAGCGACAGAACAAAATCAGCCAATCCTTGTGGATTGCGTGTATATACTATAAAGTAATGCAATTCGATAACAAAAAGTGATTAAGAGGCCTACCTAATTGAACGAAAACATCCCGGAATGCTAGAACCTAGAGCAGTAGAAGACACTTGGTGGAAAAATTAAGGTAGCATAGAGATTTTTTTCGGAGCAATTTTTTTTCCAGAGATTTTTTCAGAGCATAAAGATTTTTTTCAGTGCCATACGGAAGCCTTGCTATGCCCTTTTGTGCTAGTAATGGTCTTACGTAAAACTTATTTAGACAAATGGTATAGTCGCATTTATGGTGACTTTCTCGTAATCTCGTGAAAATGACGGAACGTCACGTGGTGCCTAAGACGAAGAAGAACGCTGAGCAAGTTTGGCTCAAAGAAAGAAAAAAAAACACTCAGATTTGCATGGTCATTTTTGATGCCCTGAATTGCTGTGCCTATGCTGTTTTTAAAAATGATTAGAAAGAATGTTTCGCATTTATATTGATGTGAGGTGGCATAGTTGAGAACAGAAAGTGGGAATGACCGTAAACTGTTATCTGCGAAAAAGACGTTATGCGGTGTGCTCATCCTTCAGTACAACGAAGCAGACACGATGTATGTTTACAATCAGCGATGTCAGGGGTAAAGTATCCCACTTTCCACTAACATATTCTGTGGCGGATCTCAAACTGCGGTGATCTGACTCCTAAAGGTGTGAATAGTGTTCCACAACTGCATATATTATTATTGGAAAGCAATAATTGGCCATTCAGCTTGTGCTGAAGAAAAGATATAGACGCGAAACACATAGAAAAAAAAGAAGCGGACAGGTAGAACGTCCCCCTTTTTTTTTGTCCATGCGGAATGCGACATTAACTTTTCTTCTGCTTAGCATATGATTTCAGGCAAATCGAATAGAAGTCTCTTCAAAGGTAGGTATACTCTATCAGTACCCTTTTAACGCAATATTTTTGCGTTCTGTATTGCTCCAAGTTGATGAGCAAGCTCGATTGACAGGCGAGAAGAAAGAAGAAGTGCACGTGTCGTGGCACCGACGTTTTCGCCAGAATCGACTACCAAGTCCTCCCGATACCGATGAATCGCCTTCCAAATCGCGGCGTCCGGAGGACAATGCAACAAACCTCGTCATCAGTCTCGATGACGTCTCTCTCGGAGACCACCGACCAGCTGATCACCTTCTGGAAGCGTAGGTTCAGGGGAGCAGGCGGCAGCAATTCCTGCCCGGAATGCGAAGTCCCCCCGGGTCGCATCCGCAACGCCTACGAGGACTGCACGCCAAGTTTTTCCGGCTCGTCGTCACTTTATCGCGGCGGCGACTTCCAGTCGTTGCTGCGACCGCATCCTGAAGATGCCCACCACGTAGAGTACGCGGCGTGCACTTCTTCAACGCTTATCTTCGCGTTGATGGCACTCGTGTCCACTTTCCTGGTGGTCTCCGTAACGGTAATACTGGTGCGAGTCAAGCCCATCGTAGATGCGAGGGTGCAGGCAGCAGGCATCGCTGCACCTGTAGCGGTACCTCGAGACCTCACACTTGCTCCTCCGAAGCCTGCAACGTTACCTCCTCCTCGACCTCCCGCCGTGGGCTTTGCCAGGATAGACGAGACAACCAGGTGGAACGTTCGCTGGACACTTGCGAAACACACACCGCACAGGTCATCACCACGGGCGTCCGTTACTGGGATGGAAACGAGAGAGGAATTCCACTGGGCCCCGGAGGGTGACACACCGGCAGTGGTTCTGCCCCGTGTTCCGGTCAATGGTCCAGTTATGACTGCAGCTACGGCAGACACGTCACAACAGTCGTCGCAGGGCAGCCGAAGTTCTCCGACCACGAAGGTCGACGACGCCTACGCCGATGAGGTTAGCACATTTACCTTGGGAACATACAATGCACGCTAACATGACGCGACAAAAAGCCATTTTGTACTCGAAATTTTCAAGCAAAAAATTTCCAAAAGCAAATGTACTAATGACGTCTTAAGTCAGACCACTAGTTTTATTTGGGCAAAAGGTCGCTTGAGCAATTTTTTTTACATCTGTTCGTTGATTCTTCACCATTTACGCATTACGATTTACCGTATTGTACCTAATTGCCAACAGAGTAAACGACACAGGATGATGCAGAGCGTAGCAAGATGCCTGATTCAATGTTGCAGCTAATTAGTTTACCTTAACTGCTAGTGCGAAGCGCTGGCGATGAGATAATCATCAACTCATAGTACTTACTATTTTTTGGATAAGAATACTGACTCGACTGAAAGAAACTTTGTTTGTATTGCAGTAGGACAAAACCGCTTAAGATACCACTATACAAGCAGTATTATAGTTGTCTACTGCTCCGTTCGCACAAACTAAAGCTGCTTGATAAAAAAAATTTCTTTTTCTCCTAAATGTTGCATTCACCTTTGAAATTTAATTTGTGGTCCCTAGTGGCTTGCTCAACTGCCTTCTTCAATTTAATGTGTACCAATATTCAGCACAGAGGCTTCTAAAAAGCATTTTGTTCACTTTAAAGATGCAGCAGCATAGCAACCTTGACTCAGTGATACAAAGTTTTCATGTATTTGCAGACAACGTTTGCCACACAGCTTTTAATTTCTTGAGGTGAAAGTAAAAGCACAAACACAATAGTAGCATTGTGCCACCTTGATTTTTTTCCAGACAGGGTCAGAAAATAGGCATTTTGGCGCAAGGTGACGAAGGGCCACCAACGGCCAATCTTTAGTAAGCCTCCTGCGATGCTGATGCCAACCTATTCATAGCGGTTCACTCATTACAGGCCCTGCGGATGTGTTCGATGGTTCTGTACAGCTATTGCAGTCACGGGCGCCAGGAGTTTCACTTCGTGCCCGCGAAGAACTCTTGCGCCGCTGCTACAGCGGACAACCTGACGGTTTGCAACCACAGCCCAAACAGATTCACCTCCGAGAAGAGCTGCAAGGCGAAGTGCATCGAAAGCACCTATCCATCCGAGAGGTGTTTTACAACAGCCATATTTTCTAGGTGCACGAGGTATGGGCAACTTGTGTACAAGTGGTATGTGCCAGAATACTGTGCGAAGCTTTTACAACCCAAAGTTAGCTGAGAGCATGCGGAGCGCTTTCAATGCTCCAATCTATTGCAAAAGCCTAACGCATAATTCATCGTCATCAGCCGGAGCATCAACAAAGTGCAGATGCCTCAATTGTATAGTGGATACCACGCCTTTACGAAAAATTGTGCATAATAAGGTTGTAGACGCTTCCCCACTACAACAGATTTTGATGATTTATGACGTAGTGAATGTGTAGCAGTTGTTGCTTTAAGAGTGTCTGGAAAATGCTCCAGAAAGTCTGCTCTTCCAGCTTTCGCTGTGACTTGGCGTCGGCGTCATGTCCCGTATGTATGTCTACATAACGGGTGTTCAAAGTTAATGATGATTAATATGTTGGCTTTACTGTCCCAAAACCACCATATGATTATGAGTGACGCCGTAGTGGAGGGCTCCTGAAATATTGACGACCTGGCGTTCTTTAACGTGCACCCAAATTTGAGCACACGGGCCCACAACATTTCCGCCTCCATCGCAATTGCGTCCGCCGCAGCCGGGATTCGATCCCGCGACCTGCGGGTCTGCAGCCAAGTGCCTTAGCCACTAGATCATCATGGTGGGGCTGTTCAAAGTTAACCGTTGTGGTTTTCTTATAATTCAGAACTGGGAATAACAAGAAATTCACCTTTGCAAACAACTTACGTATCCAGGGGGACGCGAAGGGAAAAAATTATTATGACTTTCAGGGTCCCAATTAACTAAGATTTACTAATTTGCTCTTCAGTGACTGCAGCAAGCATGCATATGTGTACTGAAAGGTTGGCAGCAGTCACACTTCTGCACAGTTATAGCTGGTAATAATTCTTCTAGCATGTCTGTACTCCAAGATATGGTATGACAACGTCTTATCGCTCACCATTATCGTGTCGGCATGCGCTGGCTTGAGAATGGTGAGAGATTCATGTACGCCAATTAATGCAGGCAGTACATATTTGTCGGGGAAGATTCAGCATGTCTTTCATTATGTAAAGCTCTGCGTTTTATTTCACTTTGAAACCTTGAAAGTAGCTCCTTTATGTCAATCCTCGTGATGTGGAACAACAACAACAACAACAACAACAACAACAACAACAACAACAACAACAACAACAACAACAACAACGCCAACAACGACAACAACAACGACGATGACGATGACGACAACAACATAATAACACAGGGTGCACTAAGGGTTTTTGGCGAGTTTATACACCAGAACTCAGCGAGCTCAGTGGTTGCTGCCATATTGAAAAGCGCGTGGCGCCATCTGTTGCAAACGCGGCGAAGCAACACCCTCAAATGCCACTCTAGCAGATGCTATGCAAATCAAACGCGAAACCTCACAACCCGAGTGCGGCTGTAATCATGTTTCGCTCTGTTCCTGTGCTGTAATTTGATGCTGATTTCGTGTGAAACGTCGAGGAGACCTTTCTCGACAGTCCGGAATGTCTGCAGCACGTGCATTGCAGACTGCGGAATCAACTTCATCAGGTACGTACTATCCGACTGAAACAAACGCCAACAGCGTTAACCGCGGCGTGCCTTGGCTGTGACAAGGCAGACTTTGTGCTGTAAGCCGGCGTCAGCGTAGCGCTAGGCGCCGCGGTGGTCTATTGGCTAAGGTACTGAGCTGCAGACCCGCAGGTCGCGGGATCAAATCCCGGCTGCGGCGGCTGCATTTGCGATGGAGGCGGAAATGCTGCAGGCCCGTGTGCTCAGATTTTGGTGCACGTTAAAGAACCCCAGGTGGTCGAAATTTTCGGAGCCCTCCACTACGGCGTCTCTCATAATCATATGGTGATTTTGGGACGCTAAACCCCACATATCAATCAATCAACGTAGCGCTAGAGTCTGGCTCCAACTTATGCTCTTGCACCGCATGTGAATATCAATTGCCAGTCCTGCCAGGCACTCGGAACACACACGCGGTGCAAAAGTGCCAGCAAGAACAAGATTTTAAAATGCTATCATGACGCCGGCCAGAAGCCCATGTAGATTCACCTAGTGACAGTCAAGGTATGACGCAGTTCGACCGAGTCGAAAGCCGTGCTATGCGCGTCGTTCATATCTTTTTTCATCACGATAGCAGGCCGTTATAGTTGTACTAAACATGCACGGCGCGTGCGTCCACGCGTGAGTCGTAGTACGTATATTCGATTATTGACATGTGGCCTGTGAAAGAGTACGGCAATAGTTTTGTGCCGCATGCTACAGGCATACTGCAAACAAATCGCTGTTGTAAAGGGGAACAGCTGGAGTCGCGCTGGAATAAACGCAATAAGTATACTTACTAGTACCCTTCATTTGGGCTCGTAATTTTCCCTGCTGATTGCGATTATACCCTGTAGGGCGGCCGAGCTCAGCGTTTTTCGTTGTTGACGGAAATAAGTGCAATCGCAAAACATCGCACCAGCACGATTCCCGTGATGCGCTGTGAAATTCACCGGTGGTGCTCAGCAATTTTTTTCCTCTTGCACTGGTTTTTGTCGCATCGGATGACAGCGCAGTGGTACCCAGATGACATTTTATAAGCGGGCGCAGCGTGAACTGGCGCTTTTTCGCAATTTAATCTCCCAGAGTCACTGCTGGCCATGCTAGCGAGTCGTGCCTTGGCTGTTGCAAGCAAATAATGGTGTCTCTGAGAGCGAGGGTATACCACCAAAGGCACCTGGGTTCGAGATAGGCGTGCTCTCGTCTATAGAGTAACTGTTGATTGATATGTGGGGTTTAACCTCCCAAAACCACCATATGATTATGAGAGACGCCGAAGTGGAAGACTTCGGAAATTTTGACCACCTGGGGTTCTTTAACGTGCACCCAAATCTGAGCACACGGGCCTACAACATATATATAGAGTAACTGTATAAGCTACCTTTGGGTAGTGGGGAGCACATATATGCAGTTACTCTATGCGCACCTTGCTTCAAACGTGAGCGCGTGGAAGAAAACGGAAAGGGGTCACTTCACGTGGGGCAGTTTAAAAGAAGGACATGAATTTAAGTGCCTCACCACGGTGGTCTAGTGGCTAAGGTACTCGGCTGCTGACCCGCAGGTCGCGGGATCCAATGCCGTCTACGGCGGCTGAATTTCCGATGGAGGCAGAAATGTTGTAGGCCCGTGTCCTCAGATTAGGGGGCACGTTAAAGAACCCCAGGTGGTCGAAATTTCCGGAGCCCTTCACTACGGCGTCTCTCATAATCATGTGGTGGTTTTGGGGCATGGGACGTTAAACCCTTCATATCAGATAAATCAAAGTGCATTGGGTTCTGCAAGTCGATGCTTGCAGCGTGCTGCTCAACATTAAGATGAAACATCTATGGCAGTTGTTATTTCATGGGTTCTTCCGTGTTAACCTGTTCGTCTTCTTTTAGCGTCCTTGTTTGCGCTTTAGTGGCACGCTGCAAGTTTCGAGCTGTTTGTCGTTCTTGGTTTGACATTTCAATTTCTTGCTAAAGCATTCTATGCCCTGCCCTGGCTGCAAAGCTTTTATTTGTAAAAAAACAAAAGCCTTAATAATTTCATAGAAGTATCCTGCCATAGGAAAACGGCAGGCTAAATACCTCATACGTATACCTACACGACCCGTCTTAGATGACGTAGCGTTGTGATGTCATAATTGAATCTTTTTCCGCGAAAAATTGTGGCGTTTTGTGTTGATTGCCACATGACACGATAACCTCCAGACACATCATCACGATATGAAGTTCGGCGCTGAAAGCGTGTAGTTATCACTGTTAAAAGCTATGTTTGCGAGAACATTTTACGCAAATACAACCCTTGCGTCTGTTAGTTACCAAGCTCAATGCAGTCTGCAGCCCCCACGTTCAGTTATAGCAAGATGAAGACCGGCACTGACTAATGTGATACAGCTTCAGCGAATTGAAAACTGTGCAAGAACGGACATTTCAGAACACACGCCTTCATCTGGCTTTCTGTATAGCGCCGGTAGTCTCTTGGAAGCTTGGAGTGTATGCAGAATTATTTACGAATTAAAAGAAGAAAAGTACTGTTTAGCTGTTTAGTGGTCTTGTTTTTTGAAAGTTCCACCTTTCGTGCTGATAATTTGAACAAAAAACATTCGAAAATTACTTGGTATTTGGGATATGTATTATTTACTACGTTATTCAAAACTTTTAAGCATCGCGCATACCTAAAGTTTAGCGTGGTGCCGTTACATGTGCGCCCTCTTCCATTAAATTTAAACTTTCCTTCCTTGATATCGAGGGTCTCATTATGGCAGGCTGGAGGCCTTAAAGTAGCATGCGAGGGATTATTGGTCGGATATTAGCTCGTAATATGATCATTTGCTACGTGACGCCAACTGGCAAAAAAAGAAAGAGCGTTGCTGACGCGCCGTAGAGGCGCGCCCAAGCACATATAGGCCATATAAAGTGGACGGACGGATGACCACCACCATGGCTCATTGGTAATGCACCGTACGCGTTATTCGAAGGTCGCAGGATGGGTCCCGGCCGGCGGCAAGTTATCTCATTGTCCAGCTTTTTTTCTTCATCTTTACACTACAATTACTCCTAATAGCATCCCCTTTAATTTCCTTGGCATCATTGTCTGTTCTCATTTATATTGTGTGACAAAAAAAACGAGTACACAAACTTACACTTTCCTTCTTTTCTCTTATTAGTAACTTACTCTTCCGCAATATCAAAATTGCTGCACTTGCCGTGACAAGACGCATAGTAAGCGAAAAAACGTGCAGAATGAAATGCAGGTGGAGACGCCCCCTCGAGATTCCCCACGTCAATTGCACGGACGTCATAAAAACTGATAGTATTTTTGGGCCTACACAGTTTCTAAACGGTAAAAATAAAGTTAATTGTTATTTGAAATGGCGAGAGACTCCACTTACCAAGTTTCAGAAAATTGTGCTGAATTAGTGAGGTCTAAACACGGACATTTTTTTAGGCGTGTTCGATTCCGGTGTGGTGCGCGGGGAGTCGGTGCCGCAAAAGTTGGGATGATGCCACTGTAGTGCAAACGCTGTGCAGGTTATGCAGGTGCAGCGCCACCGGGTCTTCTTTTAAAGACTATAGTCTTTCTTCGGGAGCTTCGACGGAGAAGTTTTGGTCTGTCTATACATTTGCTTGTTTGTCGCCTTAACGATACCTCAAAGGGCACTGAACGGCCAACCCCATCCGCAGCGCCCACCAATATTGCTCAAGGTTTAGCGTTCATAGTTGTACGATTGTCAATTAAAAAAAAGCAAATATTTCGCCTATCTGAGACGTCATAACAAAATTTCTATGTCTTGCATGTCTGCCTTTATACTAGAAGAGTGCACACACAAAAAAACTACGAGGACTGTAGGGTTTAACGCGCTGCGCTGACAGTGCAACGTGATGCTCAAGAAGGTGCTCCCAACGCTTTGCTACGACGGCACGGTGGTGGCACCTTCTCGTCGCTTTCCATTATACACCTTATCACCTCCGAGACTGGCGCGCATATTTCTCCGCGGTCGTGCATGCCTTCGTTTTCGAAGATAACTGCCAGATGGCGCTCGTGTTTAACGTGCCTATTCAGTTCAGTTCGGACTGTCACGGTGGATGGACGTGTTTTTTGAGCGCTCCGGATCGACTGCGCAGATAAGTGTTTTTGCATGTTTTGAGCTTGTCTTTATAATTATAAGGCAGCGGTTGAAATCTTCGTAGCACTTATTGTATTGTACGGCTTTTTCGGGGGTCAGTTACCAGGCATTTATTAGTTAGTGCGGGTGTGTGTGTTTGAATTTTTTGCTATTGTTTTTTTTTCTTTTGCCACCCCGTGGGAGGTGCGCGTACATTGAACACGCAAATTTTTGTAGTAGAGCTTAGACTTTCTTTTTTTTTCGTAGTGCAGGGCTCGAGTTTAGTAATTATCGAGTATAAAGACAATTGATGTCAGAAAGAGATGGTTAAATAGACTGCAAAGTGTTCAGGATGTGGAGTGGGTTTGAAAGTGGACCCAAGCGTAGAAGTGGATGGAGAAGAGGCTGACGCGAAGTGTAGGCAATCTGAGGTCAAGGAAAAAATGAAGAAAATGATGGTTGCCCAGAGTGAACTGCTGATGAGAATCGCCGAGCTCGAGACTGCGTTGGCGACAGAGGAAGAGAAAACGAGGGCAATGGGAGAAAGACTGAAGGCCGCCGAGGAAGCACTAGCGAAGCTGAACAAAGGAGCGGCCTACGGAGAGAACAGAAGGGAACCGGCAACCAGAACGGTGGAGAAGAAAGAGCAAGCAAGTTTGGAAATCAAGTTCAGCCGGTTCAATTGTCTCAAGGCCCAGCTTCAGTGAGGTAGTGGTGGGGCTGGGAGGGGACAAAGCAGCCGGCGTCACAAATGCAAGTAGGCACCAGGTGGAAGACGCTCCAGATGAAAAGTCACAGCATGCGATAATCGCCGGGGACTCGAATTTAAATCGATGCACAGAAGCCATCAAAGAGAGGGTAAGGGGTGACAAGAGGGTCGTAGGGCCGTTCTTAGGACGCAAGCTCGAAGCAGTCATGAGGCAAGCGAGCGCAAAACTCCAAACTACAGCTGATAGACGAAACCTCGTTATAATTTCAGGTGGTTTAAACGATGTCTTAGAAGAAGATACAGCAGGACTAGTCACCACACTGGCGAAAGGCGTTGATGACATGCGCGCCACTTCTCCTCAGGTACAGGTAGTGATATGCACGATACCGGAGGTACCGGTGAGTGATAGCAACCTGCAAAGAGCGGTTGTCAACGCAAACCAAGAGATATGGCGGATGAGTCGAGAGAAAGGCTTTGAGGTGGTGGAAATAAACAGAGAGGTGCATAGGTGGGGTGGTTTTCAACGAGACAGAATTCACTTTGATGGGCGGCTAGGTCATGAGGCGGGTTGGCGACTTGAAGGACGCGCAGTAGCTTTTTTGGGGGGCAAGCGAGCCTTTCGGGGTGCAGTATAGCTAGTAACGAGGAAAACAACCAGGGAGACTCTTCGACAGGTGGTATGGACAGATACGATTCCAAAGTGGCACCAATATCTAAAATAGGTAGAGTCCGGGGCATAAATAGACGTAGCCACGAGCGCCGAGCTAATTCAGACATAGGGTATATTAACTTGCAGGGTGGTAGGAACAGGCTGAAGTGGGAAGAGATAGAAGATAGCTAAGGGAAGAGACGCCGATGGTATACGGTTTTGTAGAAACACAACTCAGGGATATGGTACAACCTCCGAACAATCCGGACTACGCGTGGGAATATTGTAATAGAACAGGAGGCAGCAGAAAGGGGGGTGGTATTGGGGCATTCATTCATAAAAGTACAGACTGGCAAAGGGTCAAGCAGGAGTGCAAGGAACATTTATGGCTAAAAGGGAAAGTGGCAGGTCAAATGACACTCCTTGGTTTCGTGTACTTGTGGACAGGAGCAAAGGCCAAAAAGGAAAACCATGCAATGGTAGAGTGTATATCAAAGGACATTCAGGAGTTAGGAAGAGAGTGCGAGATAATCATACTAGGAGACATGAATGCGCACATAGAAGATATGAATGGGTATACCGACCCGACAGGCAAAATGATCATGGATATGTGTTAAAGGCTTGATTTCATCATTTGCAACAGTACCGAGAAGTGTGAAGGGCAAATAACATGGGAGGTAGGAAGGCTGCAGTCGACGATAGATTATGCACTGATGTCATATAGGATGTATGATAAGCTCAGGGGAATGCACATAGATGCAGGTGGCTCCAGAAGTCTGGGTAGTGATCCCAAACGTATCAAGCTAAGTTTTGGAAGAGCAGTGAAAGTGAGAAGGAGAGAAGATGAGCAACTACAGGAAAATTTTTATCCAGAAAGGCAAATTGAAATAGCCAATAAACAAATTGAGAAAGTAATCACGGAGGATAATAAGACAGTGTGGACATACACGAATCTAATTAGGCTCTTTGAGCTAGAGTTTGCTAAGACGCGCGACAAGTCACCCCGAAAAAGAAGACACAAACCCAAAAGTTGGTGGGATGAGGAAGTTAAGAGAGCCATTGCAAAACGTCAGGAAGCCTCTAGGAAACACAGTCATGCTAAGCAGTGGGGTGAACCGACAGATGGTGTTGAAAGAAAATGGAAAACCTTTCTAAGCTGTAGAAGGGATGCATCCCTTCTGATCAATGAAAAGATTAGAAGAAAGGGAGCTCAGTGGCTGGCAGAAGTACATAAAAAAGATAGAAAGGCAGCTGCAAAGTTTTGGAACCATCTAAGCTTCCTAAGAAATGAGACGAGCCTAGAGCAGAGTTTTATAATTACAGCCCAAGGTGCTAGTCTAGAAGGGGACGAAGCTATTGAATATATAAGAACAAGGGTGACAGAAAAATTTCAACAAAGAAGTGCTTTATGCACCGCTATAGACAAGGATGATTCAAGTGGCGCATTGGTTCCATTTTCACAACGAGAGTGGGAAAGGACTGAGAAAAGGGTTCCTAGTAGTACATCAACAGGCCCAGATGGCATTCCAATTATGCTGATAAAGACCTTAGGTTCGAAGTCTAAGCAGGCTTCAAGAGAGGACGTGAGCAAAATAATAATTGATGGTGAAGTTCCCGATGGATGAAAACTTAGCAGGATGAGCTAGATCTATAAAGTAAAGGGGGACAACGCTGATATAAACGGCTACCGGCCTATAAAAGTGACATCAGTGGTCTACAGGCTGGCGATGCAGATTATAAAGGAAAGACTGCAGGCATGGATAGAGGATGAGGGGGTGCTGGGGGAACTGCAGAATGGGTTTCGGAAACACAAGAGGTTGGAAGACCATCTGTTCTCACTGGCGCAGTGCATCAAAATAGCAGAAAACGAACACAGGCCCCTGTGGCTAGCATTTTTGGATATCAAGGGAGCGTACGATACCGTGGTTCAAGAGGAATTGTGGGGAATACTGGACACACTAGGCGTAGAACATGTAGTCACTAATCTTTTAAAGGGTATCTATACGGGTAACAAGGTAGTTATAAAGTGGGAAAAACAGGTATACAAGCCTGCAGATCGAGGTAAAACGGGGGCTTAGGCAGGGGTGTGCCCTGTCACCCTTATTATTTATGATGTACCTACAAAGATTAGAGGCCAAATTAGAGGGAAGTGGACTGGACTTCAACCTTTCTTTAGTCAAACAAGGAAAACTTATTGATCACGCACTACCAGCAATAATGTACGCAGATAATATAGTGTTAATGGCCAACAACAAGGAATATTTGCAGAGATTGATCGACATCTGCGGTAATGAAGGAGATAGGTTAGATTTTAGATTCAGTAAGGAAAAATCAGCAGTCATGATCTTCAATGACAACGAAGGTAGTGAACTTAGAATACAGGAGGTCACGCTAGAGATAACAGATAAATACAAATATCTGGGCGTATGGATAGGCAATGGGACCGAGTACCTGAAGGAACACGAAATATACGTGACGACTAAAAATAACAAGAATGCAGCAGTGATAAAAAATAGGGCACTGTAGAATTACAATACGTATGATGTTGTGAGAGGAATATGGAAAGGGGTCATGGTTCCTGGGCTGACGATCGGCATTGCGGTCTTGTGCATGAGATCAGAAGTTCAAGCAAGATTAGAGATTAAGCAGCGTGGAATGGGTAGGCTTGCTTTAAGAGCTCACGGGAATACACCAAATCAGGGAGTACAAGCCGATATTGGATGGACATCATTTGAGGGCAGGGAAGCTAGCAGCAAGATAAAATTTGAGAAGCGATTGAGAGAAATGGGGGAGGAGCGTTGGGCTAGGAAGGTTCTCAGCTACTTGTACAAGAAGAATGTCAATACAAAATGGAGGAAGCGAACCAGGAAATTGACTGGTAAATACTTAGAAAACAGCAGGTGGCCAAACCAAAAAAAAAAAACTATCGGTTAAGAAGAAAGTGAAGGAAACGGAGACTGACTTGTGGAGAACGGGCATGACTAAAAAGTCCGCACTAGAGATCTATCGAAATTTTAAGCAGGAAATTGCCAAGGAAAGAATCTATGATAATACTTGGGGTAGTTCTCTACTGTTTGAAACCAGGACGGGAGTACTGCGAACCAAGAGATATCGGGCCAAATACGAAGGGGTAGACACAGTATGCAGTGCGTGTGGTGAGGAAGAAGAAACTGCCGAACACTTGATAATGTTCTGTAAAAAGCTTCACCCTATAGTTCAGGATGATGGCGCAGAGTTTTTCAAAGCACTGGGGTTTAGGGAGAGGGAGGGCGAAAAGACGTTAGGCGGGTAAAATTAACTAGAAGGAGGTTATCTGATTGGTTTCTAAAGTCAAGTCACGAGTGAAATTGAAACCCTTCACTGCAAAGTACGAATCCCTAACCTCACTATTTCAAGCGAAAAAAATATAGTTTTTGGTTCATTAAGTATTACGGCTTGGTGACGCTAGCCACCGCCCGATTTGAAGGGTAGAGCTATATCCATTCTTCCAACCATCCATTATTACTCCTTTGTTAGGATATGTAATAGCCTCCACAGATGGACAATGAATACCCAAGTTTGACATCAATCTTTTGCAAAGAAGAAATTTTATTAACTTGTGCAATTTTATTATATCCGCTCTACATAATGTTCCGCTTAAGACATTTAATGCTTCACAACAGTAAACAGCGAAGTACGACTAGAAAGTGTTGTCTTTCTGCATTTTTGTACAAAGAGGCACATTCATGTGGTTTAGATGTACTGTACATCTATTTTCTTTGCGGACGCTTGGGTGTGTAGCCTAGTGGTAAAGGCACTCGCTTACGGAGCATGAGGGCACGAATTCAAATCCCTGCGTCTGGACGAAAACAATTTTGTTATTTTATTTAGGCTGAAGACAATACCGGTTCTGAACAACCACTCGGAGCGCTGAAAGCAGCGCAGTAGCTGGGCCACAGGGTCCTACGGGAGTGTCTGCTCTTTAGGTATGTTTCTTTATGCTGTCTTCATATATTCGCCGATGCATAGCGACTTCGGAGCTAACTTGTCTGCCCGAGAAGTTCGGGTGATCCTGCATAGCATTTGAGCAGGGAAAATTTAGAATCAAGATTTTAATTGATAACAAAGGCAGTGAGCATTAGATACAGGAAGTCACGCTAGAAATAGTGGATAAATACAGATTATTGGGCGTATGGATAAATAACGCCCCACCACGGTGGTCTAGTGGTTAAGGTACTTGGCTGCTGACCCGCAGGTCGCGGGATCAAATCCTGGCTGTGGCGGCTGCATTTCCGATGGAGGCGGCAATGTTTTAGGCCCGTGTACTCAGATTTGGGTGCACGTTAAATAACCCCAGGTGGTCAAAAATTCCAGAGCCCTCCACTACGGCGTCACTCGTAATCAAACAGTGGTTTTGGGACGTTAAACCCCACAAATCAATCAAATCATTATGAATAAATAACGGGGCTGAGTACCTGGAGGAGCACGAAAGATACCTATTGACTAAGGGTAGCAGGAATGCAGCTGTAATGAAAAACGGGGCACTATACAACTACAGTAGGTGTGATAGTGTGAGTGGAATTTGGAAAGGTGTCATGGTCCCGGATTTGACGTTCGGCAATGTGGTGTTGTGCATGAAATGAAAGGTTCAAGCAAGATTGGAGGGAGAGGAGGAGGATTGAAAGAGAAAGTACAGGGAGGTTAGCCAGAAAGCAAGACTGGAAATGAAACAACGTTGCATAGGCAGACTCGCTTTGGGAGCACACGGGAATACCGCAAATCAGAGGGTACAGGTAGACATGTGATAGGCATCGTTCGAGTGCAGGGAAGCCAGAAGCAAGGTCGAATCTGAGGAGCGATTGAGAAAAATGGGAGACAAGCGTTAGGCTAGAAAAGTTTTGAGCTACTTGTACATGAAGAATGTTTATACTAGATGGAAGAAGTGTACTCGAAAATTGTCAAGAACGTATTTAGGCAGCCGCAGAATACCAAGCCAAAAGGAAACCTCGGTTGATAAGAAGGTGAAGGAAACAGAGAGGGACAAGTGAAAAATGGGAATGAGTCTGAAATCATCACTGGGGACCTGCCAAACGTTTAGGCAGGAAATTGCAAGGGAAAAGATCTACGATAATTCTAGGGGTAGTTCTCTGCTCTTCGAGGCTAGAACAGGATTATTGCGGACCAAGGCGTACCGAGAAAAGCATGAAGGCACAGACACGGTATGTAGTGCGTGTGGAGAAGAGGAGAAAATTGATGAACATTTGATAATGACCTGTAAAGGGCTCCACTCTATAGTGCGAAAGAATGGCTTGGTATTTTGGGGTTTAGGGACACTGAAGGCAAAATAGACTTCAAATGGGCAGAAATAACCAGGAGAAAGCTGGTGGCTACAATCAAGGCGCGAGTGAAATTCAATCCCTAAACACATAGTGTTACTACTTAACTTTATGGCTAGGTGGCGTGAGCCACCGCCCTATCTAAAGGGTACAGCCGGATACATCCATCCATCTATTCGTACTGTTTTTGAATTCTAGCGAGGGAGGGGTCCAGGGACTGATTGATGCGCTGCCTATCCGCTTGCCTTTTTTTGCAGCAGATGAACGAGGCCAGTTTTTCGGCAGAGTAACTGGCCCGAAAAATCAGGTGAAGAGCCACTGTTATGGCTACCACCTAGAGTGGCTGTTATGGCTACCACCTAGAGTGGGCGCACGTTAAAGAACCCCAGATGGTCAAGATTTCCGGAGCCCTCTACTACGGCGTATCTCATAATCATATGGTGGTATTAGGACGTTAAGCCCCACATATCAATAAATCATTGTAAGAGCACTTTAAGTTGACGACGGTTCCTCTTGCTCGCCAGCCGAGACGTTCGCCGCCAGTGGTGGTTCTTTGACGGCAGTGGCTGCGTGCCCTGGGACTTCCCCTCCGGTGCGTGCCCTTCGGTAAAAAAAGGCGGCGACCTTTTCCACAGCATGGCCGAGTGCATAGCGCAGTGTGGCGGTGGGGAGTCGCTATTACAGCCCTGCCAACCACCCAAGGCGAGGCCTTGCTCATCGAAACAGCTGAGGTAGGTTGCCTTTTTGTTTTCAACGTTGATATTGTTTTGTAAGGTTGCACATATTGCGTTGTCAACATATTAAGGTAAAAGCGTTTGATTTCTCATGAAATGAGAAGATTGGATGTCTGTGTAAGAATCGCCATTTGGTGCACTTGAAAAAGGACCCCCCCCCCCTCTTCCCGCTTCTAAAACTACAAAAAAAGAGCATTATCCTCTTCAGGGGTGTTTTGTCTCTCTGGCACACTTCGGGACGCAAGAACATGTAGTTGCCGTTACTTCTATACAGTACATGTTGTCGATTAGTTTATATCAACAATACGCGAGTCCAATGGTCTCCTGCAGTTTCTTGCCATGCAGTCCTCATCCCTCCTTTCTTGCCTTGCGTGTCCGTTGGCGATCCAATGATTTCATCTAATTTTATGCGTTTCCGACTGCGCAAGCGCCGACAATTATGCTAGTCGTCACGTACAGGACTCTTAAAAGGCTCAAGCATTATACTGACATCGGCAACATGCTTTAAAGAAACACTTGCCGACTCGAAGAGGAGATATTACTTGCAGCGAAGGCAAGGAAGAAACGACTTCTTTGTCTTTGAAAGTGGGGTGATCAGAAGCCCTTAAGTTACAGTCACCAAAGTAGGTGCCATGCCATCTAACCTCATCTTCAGATTTGTAGCCAGATAGAGCCGAAACAGTGTAATGAGTCCAGTTTTTGGTTATACATCACGAATAGTAGCTTTTTGAAAAAAGTAAAAATGTTTAAAAATGGATGGAATTTTTTCTTCTTGTTTGGCCTTCATGTTCCAGATGAGGTAAAAATGAATAACTAAATGTCAGTAAAAGCTCGCTAAGTAGAAATTCACGGGAGCGGAAAAACTGCCCGAAACAACCGAATAAGGAATTATTGAAAGTATAAAGAAAACAATCAATACATGTCATTTATAGGAATACTTTTATTTTTTAGAAATACGTAAATGTAGTAACTGTTCTGAATAAGAGGAGTGTTTTAAATAAGACAACATATTCGTAATTTGTCACATTGTTCCTCATGTAGACACACTGGGAGAAACGACGGAGGCAAGGCAATAAGAGAAGGGTGTAAGTGCGGGGATTTATTTGTGCCGCGCCTTCTAGAAATGTGGGCAAGATTTATTTTACTTTTTGAGACGCAGCTTGATCTTTCCGAGTGGCAGCGTCATTTCACACGACAGTGGTTCTCTCTCTAGCTTTCACTGTTTGAAAATGGCTTCACATTTTTATAGACCGCAGAAATGTTCGCCTGTCCGTCTCTCTGTCACATGAGTCACCCACCCGGCCAAAATTGAGGACTTGTTGAAAGTCTAGCCATCTTGAAATGGTGGCTGCATTGAGTCCTGTGAGCATTGACGAGCAAAAAGCACATTGAGGCGCAGAATCCATATGTAATTATTAGGTGGTGTCTTCCTTTACTATAAATTATGTAAATGCGTAAATCTGATGACCCTCGTGTTCCTTACGCTCTGCTGAAAAGGCGATGCTATGCACAAAAAAATTCGCCCTGTATCTGCATGTTAATCTGCAAATGTTGAAAGGGCGTCTGGAAAGATTGAACAAAGCGTTTATTTGATGTTCTGCGCATGAAAATTGGTGAATAGTATTTTAGAGGCGCTGCGTTAGAGTGCCTCGAGCGTGCAGCGGAGGCGAACGAGCGCACCAAGTCACTCACGTCACACATGAGACATGAGCGCTATCTGGCAGTTACCTTGGAAAACGAAACGCGGCTTTCAGACGGGCGCGCACGCCCGTCTCAGAGGTGATAAGGTGTAAAACGCAAGGCGACGGGTAGGTGTCACCCCCGTTTCGTCTTAGCAAAACGTTGGAAACGCTTCCCTTTTCGTGCAAGTGTTGCATGGTCAGCTCCTCATGATAAACGCCGCGGTCCTTATATTAACCTGTGTATGCCTTTTCTAGTAAAAGACGCACATACAGAATATATACGTGTTGTTATAGTGCCTCAGATATGCGCGACAATTGCTTTTTAATTGACAAACGCGCAAGTTTGAACGCTGAACCTTGAGCAACATTGGTGCGCGTTGCGGATGGGGTTGACCGTTTACAATATACGCTGGTGCAGTTTAAAGTGTGCAGTACCGTTAAGGGTAGATAGACAGACAAATGGACAGACAGACCCAAATTTTTCGTCTGAAGTTCCCAAGAAATACTATAGTCTTTAAAAGCTCTCTGGAGATGATATGGTGCTGCCAACTGGGAGTGGTTCTCGGTTCTGCACAAGCTCGTGTTTGTCAACGCCACTGCCAAGTTGCTTACAAATCTCACACATTGCCATATCTCACGCGGGTGAGAATAAGACTCGTGGTACAACAGGCAGAAGAGTCATCTTCATACATTTCCTGCAAAAAAGGCAGATACGCGGCCAATATTTTTTTGTTCTTCGTTGGAGTCACGTCACCTGCTTCACGACATGCGCGCAGTGGACCTCGGGTAGTCAATATTACACTGGTGTCTAAGATGCCGACGCACACATGCTTCTTTGTGTCCTTAATTGAAATGAAGCTATTAATGTCATGTGAACTTGATCCCAGGTTTCCGTACTTTGCCGTGAGCTCTCCCGACGACCACCGTGTGAAATGTGCGCGGGCTTCTGCCGCCGTCCTGAGCGGTCATAGCTGCCTGACCGGAACCAACCGGTTCAACACGGAAGAAGAATGCCGGGACGCCTGTGCTAGCCCTACGCAGCGCTCCGGCCCCGTTCGTTTTAAGAACGGACTCGGTAAATGGCGGACTCTCGTTAACGCTCCGGCAGACGTTTTCGATCAGGACTTTTTCACCGCAAAACCCACAACGAGAAAGACGTTATTTTTTGGTCGCGTGTGAATTGAGTATAAGTAACTTGTTTTGCATTTACGAAAAAAAACACGATTTACCATCGCTTCTATGGAATTAAATTTCTTACACAATATATCGTGCGTGCAGTTCGTGCTTATTTTACACTGGACATGTTAAGCTTTCGTTGACCTGCATAGCACGCGCAAAAATTGTGCCTACTTATGACGCCACTAGGTGTAGACGAATGAGCTAGGTGATGCCAATTAGGTCAAGCAAGGCAAAGCTCAAGCTAATTAAACTAAGGCATGCTAAGATCAAGCTAAATATTACTATGCTGATTGAAACAGTCAACTTCTGTGTTCCTATTTATGACTTTATCTAATAAGACCTGGTTAGTAAAGACCTTCCATATTAAGAGTATGCAAAATGACATCCTAGTATTTTGCTACAAGATCCAAGTTGATAAGTTGATAATTAGGAATATGGTAATGAGGGCACGCGAATTATGAGCGTGCTGATCAATGCATTGGTAATTAATGGTCAAGCGATTTATACCGTGATAACTAAATTCGCGATAATAGAGCTTAAACCAATTAAGAAACGTACATTAGGGCATTGCTGCCATATCTTGTTAAGACCTCGCTGGTTAATTTTGGCTGGCTAAAAGCACCACTGTAAAACCAACCTTGCACTGCAGTGGAGGCTGCCTCCTTTTATTATTTCTTTAATGACGTTACCAAGCATCATGCTTGCGCACGCCGTTGAAGACTACCCAGCCCGACCCAGGCGCCTTCATGGCTCGACGATTGCTTGCGCGAGAGAAAAAAAAAGACCAACCAGAAAGATTGAGGAAGCGAAGTTGTTTTATTAGCCAAGTAATGTATTTGCAATATACATAATAAACTTTGCAAATGAAGAAATTGTGCAAGAACTGCGCACGAGCACAATATCACAATAGTTCAAAAACTCGCATTGCCCAATCGTAGATTACTACTGCAGCCAGACAGCAGCCTTCAGGATGTCTCTTTGGCAACCTTATTATAGAGCGTTTTTGTTTTTGCTTAACGTGTCCTGTTCAACATCACGAGATGCGAAGGTACACCGGTCGAGTGTCAGTGATGGCTGTCACAGAAGCGGTTATCTAGACACTTCGTGAGCTAGTTAGGCTCTGAGATGTCACACCTGTAAACAGCATATAATCAAATAAACTACGGAAGGTATACGTACGACACCACCCCGAATAAGTGAGTGATGCCTCATTAACCCAACAATGCGCCAAAATAAACACAAGTCGGGATAACACGCTGCCTGCATACGCCCCCTATTTATGGCAGTCAATAAAAGCATGAGGCAATATATTAATTTGGCAAGTGCTGTATAAAGCGCCAAGTAAGTTTCTACTTTACATTGGGATATATAAAATCGTGAGTATTCAAAAAAATTGTCTTGAAGTCTTTTTTTTTATCTCTCCTATACGGCGGTCGTTGATGCCAGTGGCAATAGGTTGTCGACCATTTTTCTTTCCAAGTGTCACGACCGGTATTATTTGACCATGGGTAATCACGAAAATTTTTTTCTTGTAAGGTGACTTGCTTTTGATGGAAAAGTGAGTGGGGCGGCTTATTACAAGATTTCACCGGTAATCGGGATCGGACGACCATGCCAGAAAGTTTTTGCCCAGCAGAGCTGTAGACGACGCGAAGATCAAAGAGCCTGACATCCATGGTGACCAGAAAAAAACTGTCCGTACATCTAAGAAAAAAATTCGCTTAATTTTTACGAAATTGAGAAGCACACTTTCTCGGTGACCATGTATTGATGAGAACGCGGCTCACATATACGACGACGCACTCTAAAATGCCGCGCTTGCGTTACCTCAGTACTGCGCCAAGAACGATGCCACTCGCGTCTGTAGGCACGGGTCGTTAGGGCACATGATTGCTGGTGACGTAAGGAGGTGGTGCAGTGTATTGAAGGCTTTGTCACATGCTAGCGTCTTACTAGAAAGATTCGGAGGGCCAGTCAGTGGTTTCGTAAGTGGTCCTACTATCGATTCAACATACGGAATGAACGACGAAAATATGACAGCAGGCTGATGAAGCTCAGAAGTTCGTCGACTGTATATGGTTTCGGGAACTCGCCGACCGCACGAAGTTTGTGCGGGTTGAAGGTAGAATTCCAGCCTTTAATACAACATGGACACGTGTGGTTAGTTGGCGAGCGCCAAAGCGGCCCTATTACCCGCGAAGCTGAAGTGATTTTAGAGTGCGTTGGTAAGGCTCTGAAAAATCGGTAAGAGAGTGGAGAATAAAAAAAGCACCCTCTAGAGGCATAACACAGATACAACTCGATCGGCCATCTCGACAGTGCCACAGAGCTTCGAGTGGATATCAAAAACGTAGCGGTGGAGCAGGAGCAAAAGACTTATCTTGCTGCACTACATTGCTCAAGCGCACAGCTCTCAATTGCGCTTCTCAAATAGCAAGCTTAAGGCTTATTCGCAATGCATTCGAGTTGTGCACTATACAAACATAGCGTGCAGTCGCTTACGAGAATGAAACACGAACACTGGTGCTCTACTCACATAGTTTCCGGAGATAGGAAGCAGAAAAGCTGATAAGCATCTTAGTGGCATGGTTTTCTTGTATAACAGGCACTGCAACCATTTCATTCCATAGTTAACCAACAACTCCATCCCAAGGTACATCCTCGGAAGGCAGGAGTATAAAGAGCCCAAACTTTATGAAAGATGGGGTGTCACAATGTTTACACATATGCTGAACGAAAACATGCAGTTAGATGTATGTAAAGTAACAAGGCTATCTACCAATGGTTGTAGCAAAAATCAAAATAGTCATAATAATTTTCATGGTAATAATATTATTATTATTCATAACAAGGAAACCAAATAAATTAGCAATTGTAAAGTGGTACTGAAGCATGACTGAGCTCGCAGCTCGTCTCGCAAAAGGAAGGCTCGAGTCGATGTGTCCGGACAGAGTGCGGGGCTTGCCGGCCTTAAGTAATTACATATATTAGTTTTATGTTCATTTCTTCTTTTCTACATTTTTGCTCCTTTTTCCTTTTGTTTCCTTTTTGTCTCTTTTCTGTTTTTACTTGCTTTTTCTATCTGTTTTCTGCTTTCTTTCTCGCTTTCAATTTTTCTTTTCTTTTCATTTCTTTTGTTCACTTTCGATTTCTCTGTCTTCTCGTTTTTTTATGTATCTTTATTTCTTGGTTATTTTTTAAATTCTACCTCTTCATCTCTCCGTATTTCTTTTTTGTTTCTTCGCTCTTCACCCACTTTATTGTTTATTTCTCTTTTTCTGTCTTGTTCTCAGTATTCCTGTCTTTCTTGTGCGTCTATCTCTGTCTGTTGCTTTCTGTACTTTCCTATCAATTT
The DNA here is from genome assembly GCF_013339725.1 of Rhipicephalus microplus. Lineage (NCBI taxonomy): Eukaryota > Metazoa > Arthropoda > Arachnida > Ixodida > Ixodidae > Rhipicephalus > Rhipicephalus microplus. The sequence continues at coordinate 95,630,329 of NC_051171.1, forward strand.
TTATTTTTCTTTTTCTCTCTGCTTCTCTCTTTGCGTCTATCTGTACTTCTTCTCTCACCAATTCGAGTTACTGCATCTTAATTATTCCAGAGAAATAGGCCCAGCGGGAGAGTGGGCTGGACGTACGTGTTCGGGTAATGATGAAGACTGTGAAAGAGAGCGGGCGCTTGCTTAATGATCGTCATTTGTCATATCCAATTCTTTCTTCCCCTTCCTCATTCTTGTTAATTTGTTTTATATATTCTGGTTTATCGTATTCTTCTGCAATTTTTTCACATTTTTTCAAAGGAACATTATTATTGTTTCTATCTAATTTCTTTTTATTTTTTTAGCAAGCGTTGTAAAAAATGATCTATCAAGAGGTACAGTGTGGCCAATCTCCCATGTGGGTATGAGCCAAGATCTAGGAGACAAGACAAGACAAGTCATTTGTCGTGTTCATCGCGACATGGTCAGGAGAGGCGGATAGGCACCCGACAGTGGACCTGAGGGCGCGACGAAACTTTTAGGCCGCCTCAGCATTGTTGGTACCGACTGCCAGGGATGCCAAGAAAATGAAAATCTTGCTGAACACGGAGGACCGCCAGGGGGCGCCGACTAGTGTGGACGCGTGAAGTGAAGGAAACGGAGACTGACATGTGGAGAATGGGCATAATAAAGAAGTCCGCACTAGAGATCTATCGAACGTTTAAGCAGGAAATTGCCAAGGAAAGGATCTATGATAATACTCGGGGTAGTTCTCTACTGTCTGAGGCCAGAACGGGAGTACTGCGAACCAAGACATATCGGGCCAAATACGAAGGGGTAGACACAGTATGCAGTGTGTGTGGAGAGGAAGAAGAAACTGCCGAACACTTGATAATGTTCTGTAAAGGGCTTCACCCTATAGTTCAGGATGATGGCGCAGAGTTTTTCAAAGCACTGGGGTTTAGGGACCAGGAGGGCAAAATAAACTTTAAGCGGGTAGGCTTAACTAGAAGGAGGTTATCTGATTGGTGGCTAAAGTCAAGGCACGAGTGAAAATTAAACTCTTGACTGCAAAGTACGAATCCTCAAACTCTTTTTTAAGGAAAAAAAATATAGTTTTTGGTTCATTAGGTATTACGGCTTGGTGGCGCTAGCCACCGCCCGATCTAAAGGGTACAGCCATATCCATCCATCCATCCATCCAGCGCTGATTTCGGCTTCAGCTTTTTTCAATGTTTTGGTTGGTTTCTTTCGTTGAAACCGAGTACATTATGTGTTAAACGACGCAATGCGTCGCGAGGACTTGACCAACACCGGCCTTTCTACGGTGGGTGACTTTTTCCCCTTTATGAGTGTGTGCAGCTCCGACCACGCCACGGCACAGCTAACCCTGACGCGGTAAGCCTAACCTCGGCGGCCCAGCGCAGGAAGGCCTAGGCCTAACCCTGCGACCACGGGCGCCTTAGCCCAAGATGGAGATCGTGGAGGGAGAAGAAATTTCTCAGGACGAAGCAAGCAGCCCCGGCTGGATTACGGCATATGGCTGCAAGAACAGCAAGGGAATGAGAACGGCGACTACTACCCGCGAACGCACCCCAACGCGTGGCGGACGAAAGGGCGGTGGCCACACCGCCGCCCCACGGAACGCGTACCAACGCATCGTCGCCACCTCGAGGCTCCCTCAACTTCCGAGGGACACGTATCGCATCATCGTAAGACCAAGGGACGGTCTGAATGTGACCAAGGTCAGTCAAATACGTTTCGAGCAAGCCTTGGCCATGGCGGCGGCCCTGGCTCCAGCCGAAATTGAAGAGGACACCATTTGTCCCAATGGCACTCAAAACATTTATGTGCTGTGTACTCCTCATGAGAAGACTGCGTGCGCGTACGTAAAGGCGCAGCAAGTCCGATTGGGCGATTGCACGTACCGGGTTTCTGTGTACCCGGCTCCCCCCGATGACACGTGCAAAGGTGTTATAAGGGGTGTCGACGTGGATATCAGCGAGGCTCAGCTCCGAGCACGAATTGTGAACCACCGCAACCCAGGAGCCATCGAGGTCAAAAGAATTAAGAGCACCACAGTTGTTGTAGTATTGTTCAAGGGTATGAAGGTGCCCAATTATGTGTCCTGTGGTGCGAGCATGTTTCGCTGCACACTATACAGGAGACACACGGAGGTCTGCTACGGCTGCGGAGGTTTGGGACACTGTGCTGACGTTTGCCCTAATCCAAACAGCAAGTGGTGCCGCACGTGCGGACAGAAATCACCAATGGAGGATCATCATTGTACTTCAAAGTGTTCGCTATGCGGAGGTCCACATCGCACTGCAGACAGAGCATCCAAAGACAGATTTCAAGTCCCCTACATCATCAGAAGGAGACGACGCCAACGCCACCGGCGCTTCGAGAAGACGCAGATGGCCTTAGGAATGCGGTCCCGTGATTCCAGCCTCTCACCTAGCGTCTCCGGCAAACCCAGAAGAGGCCACTTCGTCACGCCAGCTGCGCAGCGGCGCAAGAGCCGCTCGCTTTCCAGAGGGAGTTCGGCGTCTGGAAGGAGAATCCAGGAGGAACTCACATGGGCGGATCGAGTCAAGGAGAAGACGACCAAGCCCAAAAAGGTAACGCGGGTGGCATCGCTGGAGCATGATGAAAAGAGTGAGATTGAACAGTTACGTCAGGAGATTGCTAGTCTCAAAGCAGAGCTACGCAAGCAGACAGCCGCGCAGGCCATTCAGAGTCGAGGGCGCGAACGTGGCGGATAATGCCGTGCATAAAAGCACGCAGGAACCCAAAGTCGAGGTCATTAAGGCCAAGCGTAAGGCTCCACCTCCAAAGGATGAGAGCGACTCGGAGATGCAAGTGGAAAGCTCGCAGAACAAGATGCTAGAAGAGTTACTTAGGATTTCCAAAGAAAACCAGTTAAGCATTAATCAACTCGCGCTGCGCATAGGAGCACTTGAGAGTAAAGTAGGAGCCATAGAAAGTAAGGTAGTCGCACTTGAGAATAAAATGGCTATTAAGACCAGGCCAAAGGTTCGTACACAAGCTGCAGTTAATGATGATGCGGGGGCGACCCCGTAGGGTCAATAAAACTAAAACTAGCAAAATGGCAGGCGCTCAAAATAATCTAGTAATTTGGCATTGGAATTGCGCTAGCTTTCAAAAGCGCAAGACCTCACTGCAACAGTACGTTATGGCTCAGGCAGAAAGGCCCCGGGTAATTTTGCTACAGGAACACTGTGCGACACACCCACCTTCACTGGTTACAAATCGGTGGCGGCAAGAGGGGAGTCCAAGAGAGGTATAGCTACGCTGGTGAGCAAAAAGTTCGCATATGTTGTACATGACATTCAGCCAGGTCGTGGCAGAATGGAGGCGCTTTTCATTGAGGTTATTCCTAACAAGTGGCTTAAACAAAGCGTGTTCATTATAAATGTTTACAGCCCACCATTCGATCGGAGACAGTCTTTCCACTCCCTGTTTACAAAGGCCGCTACACTCGCTAGGCAGTCACCGTTAGTAATCGCGGGAGACTTCAACGCCCCACATAACGCATGTGGGTACATCAGGCAAACGGCTAAGGGCATAAATCTAGCGCGGGCAGTCGATGACCTAACGCTAACAGTCATCACCGATCCCCGGTTTCCCACGAGACTGGGCACGTCGGTGGCTAGAGACACAACCCCCCATCTCGCGTTTATCAAAAATTTACAGCAAACAACCTGGGATAACAAGCAAGAAAACCTGGGCAGTGATCACTTCATCGTTAGTGTTATCATTCAGGTCAGAGCCCCCCAGGCCAGGGAATTTAAAGTGACGGACTGGGATGCTTTTCGAGAGCTCAGAAACGAGGACACGGGTGAATACGACAGCTTCAGCGAACTCATTCAGACACTCAGAGCAGACGTTGAAAAGGCCACAAAAACTATTCAAACCGAGTTCGATGTTCCCAGGATGGATACGCACCTCGCACATCTCTTGGAAGCCGAAGCCTCCATTTTGAGGCGATGGAAAACACAGAGGCTTAACCGATGGTTACGAAAGAGGGTTGCGGAACTTAATAGGGAGATCGAACAGTACTGCACCGAGTTAGCTCGGCTACAATGGGATGAGATCTGTTCAGCAGTCGATGGACGCATGCGTACAGGGGGGAAATGGAATCTTCTTGAACACATGCTAGACGACACGCAGACCGAGGGCAATCAAAGACAGGCACTGTGCCGCCTGATTCACAAGCACAGACAAAAGGGTGGAACGGAAGAAACGCTCCTAGACGAGGTAGCGAATAGATATCTCCCGCTAGGCGCAGGACGCTTAGAAGAGTATCCTGAAATAGAGTGTGACACGGTAAAAGAGCTCGATGACCCCTTCACGGAGTCTGAAATTAGGGCCGTCCTTCACAACTTGAATAGCAGGTCAGCCTCAGCACCAGACGGCATCTCAAACAGAATGTTAAGAAACCTGGATGATAGATCAATTGAGATGCTAACGAAAGAGGTCAACAAGACTTGGGAGAGTGGAAGCGTGCCGACAGAGTGGAAAGCGGCCTTGATTGTACTTATTCTGAAACCGGGTAAGCCCTTAAATCTTGACAACCTAAGGCCGATATCGCTAACCTTCTGTGTAGGCAACGTAGGGGAACATGCGATCCTCAATAGGTCCTCGAACTACATAGAACGCAAGGACCTATTCCCACACAACATGATCGGCTTCAGGCCTGGCCTTTCCACACAAGATGTAATGCTACTTCTTAAGAAGCACATTTTCGATAACAACACTAGGGATGTTAGGGGGATCTTAGCCCTTGACCTGACCAAGGCCTTTGACACCGTATCTCATCGCTTTGTCTTGCAGGCCACGGCCAGCCTAGGTCTGGGAGCAAAGTTTCAGGCCTTTGTTAGGTCATTCCTGATGAATAGAACGGCTACCATAAGGATCGCTCAACACAAGTCAGACGAGTTCGCCTTAGGAGGCAGAGGCACTCCCAAAGGGCTGGTCATCTCCTTCTTGTTATTCAATTTAGTCATGAAGGGCTTATCGCAGAGGCTCAGATCCCTGCCCAATATAGGCCACTCGCTTTACGCGGACAATGTCACGATCTGGTGCCCGGGAGGATCACTTGCAGAAGTAGAAAACGCGCTGCAATCAGCCCTAGATGAAACGGAGTCCTATCTAGAAGGCACAGGCTTCCAACTCTCTCTAAACAAATCAGAACTGTTACTGTACAGGCCGGCCAGGCAAGGCGTTAGGAGACTTTCACACCTCGACCGAATTCCCATCTCCCTTTTTGCAAGAAATGCACAGCGCATTCCACGAGTAGATTCAATCAGAATCCTAGGACTACTGATTGACGCGAGAGGGTGTAACGCCAAAACCCTGACGCACATCACGGCCCAAACCGAAAGCATGCTGAGACTTGTTGTTAGAGTATCAGGACGCAGAAAGGGACTAAGTGAAGCCAACCTACTTCGGATCCATCATGCCTTCCCAATGAGCCACATTAATTATGTAGCATCGGCGCTTACCTGGACTGGAACGAAAAAAAATAAGCTAGACACTCTCATCCGTAAGAGCATCAAAAAGGTGCTAGGGTTACCAGTAGCCACATGTTCTGACAAATTAAGACAACTCGGTATGCACAACGAGATTGATGAAGTGATCGAAGCGCAGGTCACCGCCCAGGTTGTCAGGCTCTTGTCAACCAGGGCAGGAAGACGCATCCTGGACGAGGCTGGCATGGCTCTCAGAATGCTTGCTGAACGGGAAATTACCTTATCCCGGGAGGTCCGGGAAACCTTTGTGGTCAGCCCATTCCCTCGGAATATGCACCCGCAATACAATGTAGGGAGGCGAAAAGCCTGAGCACGGGCGATATTACAGAACGCCGCCGAGAATCGAGAATCGACTGTCTTTGTCGACGCGGCTCAGTACGGCAAGTCTAGCATATTCGCGCTGGCAGTCATTGACGGCAACGGGGAATTACGCTCCTCAGCCTCGGTCAGGTTAGCTACGAGCGCAGTTGCAGAACAGGTTGCCATAGCCCTCGCCATGACCGACCGCTCACACACCACCATGTTAACAGACCCACGAGCGGCCATCAATTTGAGTCGGGTAACATAGCGCGGCAGGCTGCCTCCATTCTAGAAAAAAGAACAGACACTGGTACTCACTTAATATCTTGGTTTTCTGCCCATATGGGTGCGGACGTTCATCAGCACGTACCTAATCTCAACGAGCTTGCCCATGACCGTGCGCGAGATCTAACGCGCCGCGGCGGCATGGAGGCCTTATGGGGTCAGGATGAAATCCAGCATAACAATCCACTCCTTACGTTTAATGAAATCACATCTCACTATCGGCTAAGTAGAAGAGCCTATCCTCTTCCTCATTCAAAGTTAGATAGGTCTCAGTCAATTACACTTAGAATGCTTCAGACGGGCTCGTTCCCCTCGCGGGGCCTTCTTAGTCGTACCTCCACAGACGTTGACTCAAGTTGTCCGGAATGTAATAAAATTCATTGTTCCTTAGCGCACATGCTTTGGCAATGCCGCGCGTTACCTAATGGCCCTCTATCCAGCGAAGCCGACTGGGAAGAAGCACTCCGGAGCCCATCGCTTCAAGCACAAATCCAGGCAATCCAGAGGGCCCAAGAAAGGGCGGGACATCACGGTGTCCCAGCCCCTACTTGGACGCGGCCAGCGGCTTCCGCGGGTTCCCGATAGAGCTTCCCGCGAAAGCTCCTCAGGATCAAATAAAGCTCATTGTCTGTCTGTTGCTGAACACACTGAGGCGCTGAATTGTCAATGCTCTTTTTGGCACGTTTTTTTTAAAGAACGCTTTCTGGGCGCTTACATAATCAGCCGTGAACCCCAGCTCACAACTAGAGAAGAAAATAATATGCACATGCAAGTCTGGTTTTGGTGCGTCTACTCACTAGGCTACGCATTGGAAGACTCGATTTTGCTCTGCCTACTCGCTAGGCTGTGTGTTCTGGCGCTACCATCAGATCTCCTAAACTGCATTGGCGGGTGTCTATAGTACCTTTCTCGTAAAATACTAATTTCTTACGCACGCTATCGCAGTCCTCGGGGAGATTGTAGAATTAGTTTTTTCCACTAACTTTCTCGCCTTCTCCGCTCTACATTCGCGAGAGTTTGGAAGTGCTGAGCTTTATGTCTCTGCAAGAGTTTCCGGCACTCCACTTCAACTAGTATCGATCAAAAAAACTTGCTTGATTCTTCCGCGTCCACTGGCAGCATGCGATCTAACTGACTCTGCTCAGACACCAAAGAAATACGATTCTGGGAAATGACCGAGGAGTATCAGAGGCTCGCTGGCTTGGATTGTAGCAGAATTAGCGCTGAAACTAAGTAAAGAAGTGACGCAAGAGAAAAAAACCCCCGAAACACTTGCTTCCAGGAGTTGGTGTACTGGAAATAGGCGTAGGCGCATCTTCAAGGGAGAGGGCTACTTAAAGCGTGGGAGTCTGTGAAGGATTGGATTGGATTGGATAAACTTTTATTAGTCTGTGAAGGAGCTTTAGGAAAATCGAAATGTTGCAACATGAACTGCTTTCAAGCAAGGCTCAGCAAGCCGGGTTGTGCGATGGAGTACAAACAAACGAGGCTTGTCTGAGTGCCGAAAGCCCAAACTAGTCCACGTTCACCACTAAAACGTTTTATAGCGCGCTTAAGCTCCACGAAGGGGTGACGTCAAATTACTTTTCTCCGCGTTTGACTTCGTTCATTATCGCCAGCTTTGCAGAGCTTCTCTCTCGAAGCTACCATTGCGCTGCCGTGAAACATAATTTCTCATGCTATCAGTATTTTCTATGATGGAGTCCAAGTTAGTCCAAACAACCGCGCTCTAAAAAGTGGAGCCTGACGGGCAAGTAAATTGTGACCGCGCTCGATGAGCCAACATGCGCGACCACAAGGAGGCACGGGATAAATCACTGAATGGCACCCAATACTTCCTACGCACTCCGCGCGTCTTTCATCTTTTACAATAGTCCGCCGTAGAACCTTCACGCGGAAGCGACTGCTTCAGTAATAAAAGGTTTGGAAGATACCCGTACCTTAGGAATCAATGCCATGTCAAGCATGCGGACGGAAGGTCACCGTGTGGTAACTTTTTATTGAGCGAAACGTTGCGAAATGACGCTTAAGATATTTACAAATGTTGTACGCGCACAGCAGTGTGGAACAGTTTATATGTTTTACATAACTAGTGGCTTGTAGTTGCGTAACGATGCCAATAGCAACATGGGTATTGGCAACACCAAATGCGGTAGGCTAATTATGCAGCGCTTGTGCTCATGAAGATGGTAGCTCTGGAGAGTGCTACATAAATTGACTACAGAGAAACGACTGGCATTAACCCGACGGCTGTATCACAGGTGTACAAATAAAATTGCATAGCCAGAAGCAACCCCAATTGACGTTTCATGAATATTTCGCCGGCATAGGTTTTGTTTCTAAAGGAGTAGCAAGAGTGGGCATGGCCCTGTGGTAGAATACTCGATTACCAGGCTGAACACTTGGGTTCGTTTCCTTCTGGGACCATAAAATTTATTATTCTTTGCATTGGTCATGTGAATGCTGCCAATGCCGGTTTTTTTTTAACGTCCTCACACTTGAATTGAGAATGTATGTTCTCACTGTTCCCCGGTAGGTAAAAAGAAAACGCCAGGCCTTCGCGGTAGGCGCAGCACAGTCACAGCGAAAGCTTGAAGAGCGGCCTTTCAGAGCCTTTTAAGAACACTCAATGGGTAACTACTGCAAGCACACTTGCTCAGTTCCCACTACGGCTATAATAATAAACCTTTGGGTAGTAGGCCGGAATTCGCTATGCTATTTTCAGTCATTCTTCTGAGAAGCGTGGTAACCGCTAAACACTTGGAAGGATTTTTGTGCCAATCGTCCATGCAGTGGCTGACGACGATGAGGAATTATGGCTGTAGTGGGCATGCGCCACAGTTATTTGGGAAACGACAACAAGCTTTTGTAGTGGTTTGGAGCCTTCAACGGCCCACTCGTTACACTATTCGCATTGTGCGACGACTGGTTGTTCTTTCACTGCACTGTTTGAAAGCTCTTTTTCAGTCGTATTAACGCGATTGCTTTCCCGACATCAAGCCTGCCTAAGGCAAGTTTGACCACAAGTCACAAGCCCACATGAAACACGTGTGATGGAGATTGTCAGATTAGGTTGACCTGTACTCAAAAAGGCAACGAAGAAAAAAAAAACAGGTGTAGCTCAGTCGTCATTTGCTAGGCTGGCACCCAGCGGACCCGGACAAGAGCCCCCCTGTGCGATTGGTGAAATGTTTTTTTGTTTTGTTTTTCAATTTTGCGTGATGAGGTTACGGACAGCGGTGGCAGCGGCGGCGGCGGACAACATGCAACGGCGCGTGACCCGAAAAGTGATCTCATAACAGCTTTCGTTGTAAAAGCGTCAACCACTTGTGGCGCATAACCACGTACCTGTGGCACATATGCGCCCGTGGTACACGGGTATGTGCCATACATGTCTGCTAGAAATGGTTTGACAACGTACGTGACGTCATTGTCAGATTATTTATGTCATGACAAGCGGGTCATATTTTTCAGAACATGTTACCCTGCCATACTAATTTTTGTTATTCTGAGTTATCGGGGTGATTGTGAGAGTACCCTGTGATATATAGGTCTGTACGTAGTACACAGGCACACTAAAATTACAGGGGGGGGGGGGAAGGGGGTTCAAACGTTTTTAGTTCTTAGGCCACGTGGTCATAGGAATACATGGATAGCGGCCTGGGAACTTTTTACCAGCCCTGTAGCGGCCATACGCAAAGAAATGCTTCCCATTAGAAATTCAATCTATTTGGCGGGAAAATCGGTTTCTTGAGTTGTTTCCCACCGTATGATGTCCAAAGTAAAAAGAGTTCCCGTTGTTTTTGTTCGATGTAGCCACAGATTTTTATAAGAAATAACGTTAATGCGTTGGCGTCTTCCAAAAATTGGGGGATCCTTAAGGTTCCGTTTCGAGAGTTGAACGAAATAGCGATGTCCTATCCCTAGTGCGTACTTCAACCATTTAGCGCATAACTTTCAAGAGCGAGAGAGAATAAAATAATGGCGAATTATATTTAGAGAACAGGAGTAGAAGGTCAGGGTAGTGAGGGGTGGGATAGAGAGCACTGGGAGCAAGGCCACTCGAGCTGTCACTGGAATGCGGCACGCTCCCACAGAACAGGTGAGAGGGTCATGAGCGAGGAGACCATGGGATCGAAACATTCCAAGCTCCAGTATATTCTCTGTGACGCAGCAGCAAAGTACACGTGAAATCGGTCAGCCACTTATTCTTCATTATCCTAATACGTATAATATAGTATGTTCGCGCAACGACGCATCCGGCAGACGTCCAACTGTCATATTCGCCACCCGCACAAAACAGAGGAACAGTGGTTTCAAGATACACATGGTTTCCACCATTGCCGCCGCGCTTGCCTGGCTGGCTGAATGAAAATTTGGAGACTGACGTTCAAAGGCCCCGTGACTCGTCGTACTCTGCGCCTACTCCGCTTTTCAGGCGAGAGCGCTGCAAACTGCTCCTGGCTGGTCTCTGTGCAGAAAAAGTATACTCGCTCTACCAATGGATGACAGTGCTTCTGTACCTGTTCGACCACTGAAACACGCTGGCTCCGAAGATAGCACTTTAAACGTGCTTTTGAATGCTCCTGCACTCCCACGGGAATTCGCCATAAAAGAACGACAACAGATCAACCAAAATTGTGGCGTGCGATTTGCTACCCTGCACTAAGGCGAGGGGGAAAGAGTGTATACTACAATGTTATTCATTAAGTTTTGTGTGGCTTGTGTCAGTGAAGTTTTCTCATGTGGCTCCATTCTGTGTAATATGGTAGCACACTTCAAATCACGAGCAATTACACATTCGTGGTCTTCAAGAAATACGCGCAGTAACGCGTATGCCTTTTGTAATAAGTGGCTAGCTTCAAATCATGGAGTAGTTGTGACAATCATGTTCTCATGCCTGATGTCATTGCCTGCTTGCAAAACGCAATATTACGGCGCTATTACACGTTGTATTATTATAGAGCCTGTGCACAGGACGCGTGTGTTTTTAAAGCGTGGACGTTAGTTTCGCTGCATTTCCCAGAAAAGAAACTTACTTTCAGTATCTATCCAAGCAGACGCCTGGCTATGCCACCTGCTTGTCTAGCAGATGACCTGGGTTTGATCCTCACTCGCACCCAGAAGTTTTATTATTTATTTTAGTTGCATCATTGTGGACTTTTCGGTCACGAACCACATTATTATTTTTAGCTCACAATAATAATAATATCTAGAGTGTAACGTCCCAAACCACCAGATGATTACGAAAGAAACCGTAGTGAACGGCTCCGGAAATTTCGACCACCTGGGGTTCATTAACGTGCACCCAAACCTGAACATACTGGCCTTCGGCATTTTCGCCTACACCAAAAATGCAGCCGCTACAGCCGGGATTTGATCCCGCGACCCGCAGGTGATGAGCCGAGTTTCTTAGCCAACGGACCAAGGTGGTGAGTGTTTCGCTCAGAGCAAACGACACCGTTGCCGACTCTGGAATTTCAGTGAAACGTGTGCTTTAAAGCTATTTGAGGTGGTTATGTCCTTGAAGTTGCTTCATAGGCATTGAATTATGTGACTAGCACTCACTCACTAACAGTCGCCCTGTGTTTTCTTCTATCTTATTTTCATATGTCGTTCTCTATATCTTTTTTTTCTTTCTTTCTGTCCGCAATCCCCTTTCCTATACAGTGCTGAGTAAGTCAGTGATGCATGTACGCCAGCTAAACTATCTGCTTTTCGATAAAGAGTCCTCTCCCTTACTCCGTGTAAGTGAATACTACCACAGTCGAACTCGACTGCATCGTCATCGCGTAATATCAATATGTCTTCTGTATCGAAATATTTTCGCTTGCGACAATGCTGCCATGTCAGTGCAAAAGAAGATCTACGTCTACATCGAACAAAGACGGCCGAAACACTTGGTACTTCGAACACTCGGCTGCGGGAAATGCCCCAAAACGTCCACTTCTCTTCATAAATTTTCACCGTTCCACGCGGAAGGGTACTTTCTCTCGTGTGTGTGGGCGACCACGTTCTGTGGTTAGGACGACGCTGCGCAACTACCACTCGACATCACGTGCTCTCCTGCGCCACAGTGGTGTAGTGGTTAAGGTGCTCGGCCGCCGACCCGAAAGTTCGATTGGGGCCGGGGTGGCAGTCGCATTTTGGTTGAGGCCCATGTACTGTGTGACGTCAGAGCACGTTAAAGGACACCAGATCGTCGAACCTTTCAGAATACTCCCCTTCAATGTCTCTCATATTTGTGTCGTAGTTTTGGGACGTAAAAGACCAGATAATAATAATAATAATAATAATAATAATAATAATAATAATAATAATAATAATAATAATAATAATAATAATAATAATAATAATAATAATAATGTTAATATTGTCCCGTGATCTCCGCCCACAATGATTCCTCGTCGCTGTGCCACTGGCCTTTCATGCGGAGTCGCCATTCTCTTCTCCGCTTGTTTCCTGATGCCATAGACTTCGTAAAGAAAGCAGAGCCTGCTGTTTTCTGCATGGCTGATGATAATCAACGAAGTCTAACCTAAAAACAAAGAAGCATTTCGCCGCAGCTGCGTAGGTGCAGCATCCCAAAAAGCACGCTCAGTTATATATTGAAAAAACAAGACCACCATAAGACCCAAGGTGGAGAAGACGCTTGCGGCATTCTGTGAGTACACTCAGCTGCTAATAAAGATTTTGAGGTGCCATTTACATCGATGCTGTGTTCTCTCCAAAACACAAAACATATTATTTAGGCGTCCTTTTTACAATAGTTAATGCCGTGAAGACAACTTGTGCCCTGAAATTCACTGTACAAATACAATAGCTTCATCAAACTATGTATATCAAATTATCCCGTGTGTCAAACCAATTCTCCCTCTCTCTCTTTTCGTGAGTGTCTTTTGTCCAGGTTTAGTGTTAAACTGCACAGACTAACGCGCATGTATCGGTATGAATTCGAGTACTGCCAAAACTCGGTTGAAAAACTTTAGAATAATTCATAATACTTTCAGTACAAATTTTGGTGCACCAATTGGCTTCAAGGCACTTATTAGAAATAACTTCATAGCTTTATATAATTCAGTAAAGGCGGCTAGCAGCATGCTGAAGTGTGTTTCATGTGTTTTTATTTTTGATCATTTTTTCTACGGTTAATAGTGTTAGATATTGGTTATATGCTGACGCGGCTTCTTTGCGGGAAAACACCGCATCTATATAAGGAACTTATTAACATCTGCATACGCATTCGTGCGCCGTCATCGTTTACTGGAGGCCCATTGTCTGCCTGGATGTCATGTTTTCATTGTTGGCACGTCAAATTTTTTATCTCTTCATTCGCTTGTGTTGATTATAGCCCGGTTTGCGGGGAACATGCGGGTTATTCTATTTCGTGGCAGCCATTGGATTAACAAGGCTATAGTTGAGAAGCGAGCGGTGACCCCACACCACAGGTGCGCAGGGGATCCCCGGAGCTGCTCACAAAATACAAACTGTATATAATGTTAACTTTCATGATCATGATATTTTTTCATGGTCCGCTATCAGTGTTTTATCCCAGCTTTGCACTGTCGTAAGATAGATTTTCGCAATGTACAGATTCTTTTTTTTTCATTTTTTAAGAAGCCTTCGCCATAGTTGTGTATATTCCAGTTTATTTTTTTTGTGCGATTCCACGACTCTCGTCTTGTGTTCTATTATTCCAGTTTCGCACTGATATTTTTTGTACGAATGTTTTTGCTCCTTTTGTTTAATTTTTTTCTGTATACTCTATTGTATTCCTTTTTTTCTTTTTTTTTTGCGTGCGAGCGCAAAACCCTATGTTTGTTCCTGGGCACGTTAAATAAATCATTGATTTATTATTGTAATATTCGTAGTAATATAATATTATTACTAAAATATGATACGCAAACATTTTAAAGCAGTACGGTGAAGCTTCTCTTTTCTAGCGACAATGCGTGCACCGCACAGCGGATGTGCCGTTATCAATGCTATAGGCTGACATGTACAATGAGCCAGGAGAGCCCCACAGTAAGTTTTGAAAAAAAAAATAGAGAGCTGTTCCGGTGTCGGGGTGTCTTCACTATATTGGTAAAAGTTAATGACATGGAAAGGAGAAGTGATACCTTTCTGCGGCAGCGTACTTGCGTACAGTAATTCTGTAACTTGCTGTAAGACCCTACTTTCACCACGTACTCTCCGAAAGGCACGCTGGAAAGTCTTAATCCGTGCGGAAAGACCGATTTATAGTGAGGGAATGCCAACTTTGTCGCATTGCTCCACGTTCAATGTGAGCGAAGGTTCCTGCTTTATTTGTTGGATGCAGTAGGTTTTCCTGCACATTCACGTCGAAATATAGATAGATAGATAGATAGATAGATAGATAGATAGATAGATAGATAGATAGATAGATAGATAGATACAGATAGACAGACAGAGAGATAGATAGATAGATAGATAGATAGATTGATTGATTGATTGATTGATTGATTGATGTGCGCGGTTTATTGTCTCAAAACCACCATATGATTATGAGACCCCATAGTGGAGAGCTCCAGAAATTTCGACTACCTGGGGTTCTTTGACGCGCTCCAAATTCTGGGCACACGAGCCCATAGCATTTTCAGCACCTTCGAAAATGTAGCCGCCGCAGCCAGGATTTGATGCGACGACCTGCGGATCAGCAGCCGGGTACCTTATAACCACTAGAACACCACGGCGGGGAACGTTAGAACACCGTCGCGTTCTATAATTGTTTAGTATTTATACCGAACTATTATAAGATACTTCGATTTACACGTGTTTGGCTCTGCCAGTTTCGACATATAGTTTTTTTTAAGAGTGTGCACCAACTGAAGAACATATACAGACACACCCAGTATATATCTACGGGCGTCCTAATTATGCCGCAGCACGATTTAAGAAAAGATTACAATTACACGAAGCAAACCTAGTACGTATTGTTTCCAGTATAGTGAAGTATCCACTACTAAATTTTCGTTAATAACTATTAAATAATTAGTCCAAATATATTTGTAACTGAAAAAGCACTCGCCTAAGTAAAAAATGCCAGGCCTGCGCGGAACGCACAGCAATGTCACAGCGAAAGCTAGAAGAGCGGCTTTTCAGAGCTTTCTTTGAACACTCATTGGGTAACTGCTGCAAACACATTTGCTTGATACCCACTACGGCATTAATAATAAAAATGTTTGAGTGGTAGGCCAGCACTCGCTATGCTATTTTTCGTCATTCCTTGGAGAAGCGTGTTGTCCGATAAACACTTGCAAAATATTTTGTGCCTACAGTGGCCGACGACGATAAAGAATTATGCGTTAAGTGAGTATACACCATAGTTGATTATTGTGTAAAAATTTAACATCCCAAAACCACCATACGATTTGTAGGCCCGTGTGCTCAAATTTGGGTGCTCGTTAAAGAACCCCAGGTGGTCGAAATTTCCGGAGCCCTCCACTACGGCGTCTCTCATAATCAAGTGGTGGTTTTGGGACGTTAAACCCCACATATCAATCAATCAATCAATCAATCAATCAATCAATCAAACCACCATACGATTATGAGAGACGCCGTAGTGGAGGGCTCTGGAAATTTCAACCACCTGGGGTTCTTAAAAGTACACCAAAATATGAACACATGGGCCTACAGCACTTACGTCTCCATCGGAAATGCAGCCACTGCAGACGGGCTCGGTTCGATTCCGCGACGTGCGGGTCAGCAGCCGAGTACCTTAGCCACTAGATCACCACGGCGAGGCAATGCAACATAATTAGTTGGTGAACAAGAACGAGCTCTTGTAATGAGTTGTAGCATTTAACGACCCACTCGTTACCCTCTTAGCATTGTGCGACGACTGGTTCTTCGTTCACTGTTTAAAAACGCTTTATAAGTCGTATTAACGCGATTGCTTTCCTGACATCAAGCCTGCCTAACGAAAGATTTTTTTATATCGCGCTGCGTGTTAATCGGGACTGGAGATAATTAACGAAGTTGAATGCGGAGAAAAGCATATATAGTGTAGCTTCACCACTCTGCAGAGAAGAAGAGCGCTATAAAAAGCTATAGTGGAGAAAGTGGACTAGTTTGGGCCTCCGGCAATCAGACAAGCCTTGTTTGTGTGCATCCCTTCGCACAACCCGGCTTGTTGCCTTCCTCGAAAGCAATTGGTCTTGCAACACTTCGATTCTCCTAAAGCTTCTTCTTAGTGTGGACACACGTGTTTGAGTAGCGCTCTCCCTCGAAGAACCACGTACGCCAATTTGCAGTTTCGCAACTTCCGAAAGCAAGTATTTCCAGTGTTTTTTTTTTTTTCTTGGTTCCTTTCCCTTACATTGTTTTAGAGCTGATTGCTCAACAATCAAGGGAAAGCGAGTATCTTACTCCTTCGTTTTTCCGAGGAGCTTTTTTTTATGTCTAAGCAGAGCCAGTTAGATTTTAGGCTGCCAGCGGGCGCCAAAGAATCAAGCAAGTTTTACAGCGAAAGCTCTTATCAGATCAGAACTCAGGTCACGCGCAGTGCCGTAGTTGTCGATCGTCGCCGCCGCTGCTGCCAGCGCTGCCCGTTACCACATCGCGCAAAACAAAAAAAATCACAGCATATACACGGGGTGAATGATGACGAGTGGGATTAGCTCCAGAGAGAATCATTGGTAAAACTGTGAATTTTCCTTGTGTAATTCACCCAAGTGATCATGATCTAAAGGCATCATGAGAAACACTTAGTGTGTACATATAGAAATTAACTTTTATTTGTTCTTAGAGACGATGAAGAGCTTGCGATGTCGCTTCATTATGACGTCTTTATGGTCTGTGATATATAGGGTGAGCGGTACTTGTTGCAGTAGACAATTTGCAAATACTAAGTCAATGCATGTTCCTCGGATCATGGTTGGTTTCGTATGATCATACGATATTTATTTGAGTGCATATCTTGAAGTCACGCGTTGGATAAGCCAATTATTGGTCGTGTCTGCAATATCAACGTTGAAGTCACCTTCGAGTATGAACGGTGCATTCTTGTAGTATGTTTAAGTTTTATCACATTCAAGGATCATCAACCAGAAGTACCACCATCTAGTTCCACATACAAATACCACCATTGGTGGCACATACCCGCTCTAGAATGGGTATGTGGCGCTGGTGGGTATGTAAATCACCAACAACAAACCCCATTGAATGTACAGACCCAAGCCCCAAGGAGCTTCGCCCCTGAAAAAAACCTATTACCAATGACACAGTGGGGCTCGCACCCGGGTCCGCTCGGGGCCAGACCAGTATTCTACCACTGAGCCACACCCGTGCTTGGGATTTCTTGGTAAACTTACGTTACGCAGGCTTGACGTCGGGAAAGCAATCGCATTATTACGAGTTATAAAGCGTTTTAAAACAGCGAACGAGTCACCAATCCTCGCACAAATTGTATAGCTTGACGAGTAGGTCGTCCAATGCTCGAACCCTTTACAAAATTTTGTTTTAAATGCGAAGCGTTTCTTAGCGAACTTCAATGACTTTGAGCGTATCTATCTATCTATCTATCTATCTATCTATCTATCTATCTATCTATCTATCTATCTATCTATCTATCTATCTATCTATCTATCTATCTATCTATCTATCTATCTATCTATCTATCTATCTATCTATCTATCTATCTATCTATCTATCTATCTATCGATCTATCTATTCTATCAATCTATCTATCTATCTATCTATCTATCTATCTATCTATCTATCTATCTATCTATCTATCTATCTATCTATCTATCTAGCCACCTACGACGTTTAGCTCTCCTGGCTGTTTCAATTATGGTATCAATACCAAACTTGGTATGACATAACATGACAGTAGAAGAACATACTTCACTAGTCTTGACATGAAAATCACGACATGTATGTCATCAATGTCATGATTTTCATTTTATGGTCCTGCAGCTCTAGCGGTAGTTTGGTTCACATGGAATGTTGCAAAGCTGGTATGATAGGACATGATTGAATGGCGCACACAAGCGACAAACCCTACAAAAAGGTCATGACATGCGTGTCATGTAACCACAAAACTACATGCCACGCTCATGATGCGCTCGCAGCCGTTTTGCCAGCGTCACAATGCCAAATTTGGTATTACTGTACGCCAATGGATGACGAAGGTATGTGACTGGTGCAAACATAATTGTTAGATGCGTGTCATGTAAGAACATGACTACATTCTACGCTCATGATTCACTCGCGGCCGTTTCGCTAGCTTCACATGTAAAAACTTGGTATTGCGCGACGCGAATGGATGACATAACTAAATGACACATCCAAACATGATAATCACGACATGCGTGTCATGCAACAACATGACTAGATGCAACACTCATGATGCGCTCGCGGCCGTTTCCCTAGCTTTCACATATGCCAAATTTGGTATTACGTGACGTCAATGGATGACGAAGATATGTGACTGGTGAAAACATGATATCATGAGATGCGTGTCATGTGAAAAAATGACTACATGCCACAGTCAAGGCACCAGTACATTTCGACATGACGTGTTGCGCGTGATCACCAGCGTGCATTTCGTCGCGTCACGCCGGCGTTGCGATGCCAGGCGCCAGTTTGGCCATATACTCGCCGGCGTGCGCTGCGCTGCATTGCTTTGGCGCATGTGCGTTTCAGCGCGCCCGGCAACCATCCGTCGCAAAAAATTGGCAGCATATCCATGGAGCGAATGATGGAGAGTGGGGCGAAGCATTCGTTCGTCCATTCGTTCTTGCTTCCGTCCGTCCATGAGTCCGTCTATCTGACCGTCCATGCGTCCATCCGACCGTCCGTGCGTGTGTCTGTTCGTGCGTCTGTCCGTGCGTTCGCCCATGCATCCGCCCCTGCGTCCGTTCATGCGTCCGTCCATGCATCTATCTGTGTGTCCGTTCGTCGATCTATTCAACACTCCAAGTAACACCATCTCGCATCTTTTCATCATATATTCCGCATACGCACCGCCATCCAGCGTACATTCGAAGGACTAAACGAGAGGTGGCACACACACACTTTCTTACGGCTTGCGCTTCGTGTCTACTTCCCTCCTTTAACCTCCTCAAGTTCATGGTATATACTAGTTCACTGTTTTCATGGCACTGCAGCCCAACGCTCGCTCTACCTTTCTAAAACCAAGGAGGTTATGCCCAGCGAGTATAACGTAGCAACCCTTTCTTGTCAGATAATGCTCAATGTATATGCCAATGGCTGCTAATGGCGATCGCAGCGTGCGCTTTAACTAAAAACCGAATGCTCCTGTCTCTCATTCCCCATTAGCATCCATTGGCATGTACATTGAGCACTATCTTTCATTGTTCAACAACGCGCAGAAGAAATCTCTCGCTGGCACCACCTTGGAGGTCTGAATGATAAACTTGTTACACACTACAATGGCTACGAAGGACGAACGGGTGCCGCTATAAGGAGCTTCGCCCCTAAAAAGATTGATTGATTGATTGATTGATATGTGGTGTGTAACGTCCCAAAACCCCCATATGATTCCGAGAGACGCTGTAGTGGAGGGCTCCGGAAATTTCGACCACCTGGGGTTCTTTAACGTGGGCCCAAATCTGAGTGCACGGGCCTACAGCATTTCCGCCTCCATCGGGAATGCAGCCGCCGCCGCCGGGATTCGATCCCGCTACCTGCGGGTCAGCAGCCGAGTACTTTACCCACTAGACCACCACGGCGGGGCAAGAGAAAAAAATTGAGAAGTGCAGAAAGCAAGAGACAGATATATAATATATATATATATATATATATATATATATATATATATATATATATATATATATATTATATATATATATATATATATATATATATATATATATATATATATGCACACACAAGAAAAAAATGGCATATCTCACGTACTGTATGAATTGATGACATGCGAAGCACGAATGGGGAAGGTTCGTATGGCACATTAAAATAGGCTCGACGTTACGAGGCGGACGTAAATAATGCCGTACATGACTTCCATGCCATGATTATTATGTTTCGACGTGTCATTCACCTTCGTGGTCGTTTCACGTCGCGTGATACCAAATTTAGCATCAGGTGACGTGATATGTGTAGCTATCAAAATTGCCGCAAGCACGCTATGAGCGTATACTCGGCGACAACTTTTCTCGGCACTGAAGGGAAAATTACGGAGGTGGAGCTTCTGCACATGTAGCACTACGCGAAGTAGTCCGTTTTCGTGCGCGTCTCGTAACGCAGTGGAAAAGACTCCCCTTAGCGTTTGAGTTGCACGTAAAAAGGCAGGAATTTTTCGTCCATTCCAAAATGCGAAGTCACAACAGATAAATTAAAATAAATACGAATATTTTACAAGTGTGACCTGCGTTCTGTCTCCAATAGCTCCACGCTGAAAATAAGGAAGGATCATTTGTATTTTACGATAAAATACGGGCGCTTTTGTGGAACTACATTTACTGTTGGTAGGATGCACGTGATTTGGCTGTGTAGCTTCCCCTTGAGTGCCAAGAAAAGTTGTCGCTGAGTATAGCATGTAGTCATGTTTCACATGACACGCATATCAAGATTATCATGGTCAGACGTGTCATTTACCTTTGTCGTCTGTTCACGTCACGTGATACCAAATTTAGCATATGTGGATGTTGCGAAATGGCCACGAGCACGCTACAAGCGTAGTATGTTGGCATGTTTCGCATGGCACGCATATCGTCATTATCATATTTAGACGTGACATTTACATTCGTCGTCTATTCATGCCACCTGATGCCGAATTTGGTATATGTGAAGCTATCAAAACGACCGCGAGTGCATCATGAGCGTGGTATATTGTCATGTTTCCTATTTATTTGATACATAAGGACATGTTGGCGCAGAAGTACGGCGCCGGCTACTCCTTAGCGCTTGAGTGAAAGTTGAACACATATTTTAAAAGAAAATGTACAAAGCAGTGCATGGAAAATGGAACGCCCGAGCACACATATGCAAAAACACACTTATATGCACGTATACCCACACAATCATAAGGAAATGTTCGAAAGTCAACAACTGAAGTCTCTCACAATGTCCCTCACTAACATTAAATTCAGTCAGCACAAAACTGCAAAGTGAATGTCTGGTACTTATGGAGATGTATTCACTCGTGTGTACGTAATAGTCGACACGTCATTCAGATCAGCACACACATATTATTATTATTATTATTATTATTATTATTATTATTAATTTTATTATTATTATTATTATTTACAGTACCTTACAGAGCCCTCGAGGGGCATTGTGTAAGGGGGGGCGGTACAGATAGGATGTTAGAAAAATTTATTGCCACGTTTCATTTCCCAAGTTTTCGTTATCGTCCCAAAACACCACACGATTCTCAGCGCAAACCGCGCCTGCAGTTTTCCAGAAGGTACCGGACTGTAGTCGATCATTTCGATAAGATCACGCCCACTGTGCGAACGGTACAGATTGTTCTGGAACCTACGTCACCGCCAGCAATAACGCTAGAACATTCAATGGCAAGAATATAAATGCGGACGTGCTTCGCCGCTTTTCAGTTGTTGTGAACGAAGGCCGACGCTCCGTTCGCCGCTATCAGTCCGAGACTGCTATCTGTGCAAGACTGCTGCTGCAATCGGACTTTCCGTTTACTGGGCACAGGTTCGCCCAAATAAACAGTTAAATCCCAACACGAAGTCTCCTGTCTTCGGCCCTGTCCCGACCCCTTGACATCTGGGTGTGGGGTACTGCTTCGTTCATGTACCGGACGCCCCCGTCAAGCCGTGAACCCAGCCCACGTCGCGGAGAAGACACCGACGCCAACCAAGAGCAGCGAACAAGCCGCCGACAGCAAGGTCTCCCACCGGAGTACGGGCTTCTACAAGACAAGGCGCGGAAAGCCAAGGCCATGACCTCTTCTGCAGCGACTATGACAACTGGAGCGTCGCAGCCCGCGATCGTCATTCATCAACCCAGGGAACCACCAACGTTTCATGGGTCGTCGTTTGAAGACCCGGAAACCTGGCTAGAAACATACGACCACTGGGACAACGAAAAGCCCTCAACCACTGGGACAATGAAGAAAAGGTCCATCGTGTGTACTTCTACCTGGAAGACACCGCAAGAACCTGGCTAGAGAATCGGGAGTCCACGCTCTGAACGTGGGATGTCTTCTGCGGTGCATTTCTGCAAACGTTCGCGAGCGTCGCTCGCAAAGAGAGGGCCGCTGCTCTACTACAGACCCGGGTTCAGCTACCAAATAAAAAGGTTGGAATTTTTACAGAGAAGATGACCCGCCTATTTCGTCACGCTGACCCAGACATGCCTGAGGAGAAGAAAGTTCGTTTCCTCATGCGAGGGGTCAAACAGGAGCTCTTCGCGGGACTAATGAGGAATTCACCGAACACTGTCCAAGAATTTGTATCCGAGGCGACCACTATCGAAAAGACCCTGGACATGCGCACCAGACAGTATAATCGTCGCCTGACTGCAGACTTCGCTGTTGCTCAAGCCAGTAACTCCGACAACCTGCGTGAAACGATCAGAGCAATCGTGCGAAAAGAGCTGCGCAAACTGTTGCCTTCGGCGCAACCTCAAGTGGAGACGATCGCCGACATTGTGCAAGAAGAAGTTTGGCAATCGCTTCGAATTCCCCAAACACCGCTGCCCGAGCCAGAAAATATGAGCTACGCCGCTGCACTACGCCACAACGCTCCTTCCCGTCCACGCCGAAACGCCGCCCCGTCGCACTTCTGTCGCCAGACACCCCCACCACCACCACCCCCACCGACGACCTACCGTTCGCCAGCGGGCCAGCGCAGTGCGCCGAGGAAAACCGACGTTTGGCGCACCGCTGACCACCGCCCACTGTGCTACCACTGCGGCGAGGCCGGGCACACTTACCGCCGTTGCCAGTACCGACAGATGGGACTGCGTGGCTTCGCCGTCGATGCACCACGTCCGCAGCCAGGGGAAAGGCCACGTGACATCGCCGACTACCTGACAGGAACTCAATGGACACCACGAAGTCCTTCCCGTTTGCCGTCGCCCAGCCGCCGCATGTCACCGCACCCCCGGCAGTACTCCGGCCCAAAGCGCGGCCGGTCTCCTATCCCGTATCCGGGAAACTAAGGGCAGCAACCGGTGGAGGTGCGGTTGCTGTGCGACGAACTACCGAAGATCCTCCTCCGACGACGACGCCGCGACGGAGCTTTCTGAACGCAACGCCAACCAGGCAAAGCCCTGACGGCGAAAGCTCACTTACCGAAGGTGGCCTGACGACGCAACATGGAAGCAGCGGAACAAGCCGACGCAGCCGTGACCCGACGCCACGCGCTAACTGTAATGCGAGACAGCGAACTAGCGATCTCGACGTTCTTATCGATGGCCACGGTGCGACCGCTCTCGTCGATACTGGAGCCGACTATTCTGTCATCAGTGGGTCGTTCGCCGCGAAGTTAAAGAAAGTTAGGACAGCTCGGAAAGGCCCTGAAATCCGCACAGCTGGAGGTCATCGCGTAAAGCCTGCAGGAATCTGCACAGCGAGAGTCACCAATAACGGCCGTATTTATCCTACAGACTTCGTAGTCCTACAGCGTTGCTCGAGAGATGTCATCCTTGGCATGGATTTCTTATGCCTCCATGGTGCTGTCATCCACCTAAAAACAAAGTCGATAACGTTATTCACAGAAGAAGCACTACCGCCGCGCACGCCGTCAGGACACCATGCCTTGAATGTGCTGGAAGAACAAGTCACCATTCCGCCTCGCTCAAGCGTCATTATTTCAGTCAGCGCTCCTAAATCACCTGACTTGGAAGGCGTCGTTGAAGGCAGTCAGCATCTGTTGGTCACCCGAAATATTTGCGTCGCAAGAGGAATCGCAGAGCTGCGGGGAGGCAAAGCAGCGGTTATGCTCACGAATTTCAGCAATGAGTACAAACATGTGAACAAAGGAACAACGGTCGCATACATCGAAGAAATTGTCGAAGCCACCAGTGCTTTCGCCCTCGCCAATTCTGCGGAACCTGCTCAGAGGAACCAAGCCCCTCCTATAGCTTTCGACGTCAATCCCCGACTTCCGAACGATACGCAAGAACAGCTCAAGGCCCTGCTCCTGCAATACGAAGATTGCTTTTCGTCGTCATCGAAAATTCGGCAGACCCCAATCATGAAACATCGCATCATAACCGAAGAAAATGCCAGACCACTTCGTCAGAGTCTGTACAGGGTTTCGACGCGAGAACGTGAGGCCATGAAGAGACAAGTTGATGAAATGCTGCGGGATGACATTATCCAGCCGTCCAAGAGCCCATGGGCCTCCCCCGTGGTGTTAGTGAAGAAAAAGGATGGGACCCTACGTTTCTGCGTCGATTATCGCCGCCTGAACAAAATCACAAAAAAGGACGTGTATCCTCTTCCACGAATAGACGACGCACTTGATCGGCTCCATAACGCCAAGTACTTTTCGTCAATGGACCTCGAGACTGGCTATTAACAAATCGAAGTCGACGAAAGATACCGAGAGAAAACGGCGTTTAGAACACCGGACGGCCTCTTCGAGTTTAAGGTGATGCCCTTCGGCCTTTGCTCAGCGCCTGCAACTTTTCAACGCGTTATGGATACAGTACTGGCAGGATTGAAGTGGCAGACTTGCCTTGTGTACTTGGACGACGTCGTCGTGTTTTCCTCGAGTTTCGACGAGCATCCTCGGCGCCTTGAAGCTGTACTTCAAGCCATCAAGACGTCCGGACTCACACTGAAGCCAGAAAAGTGCAGATTTGCGTATCAGGAGCTTTTGTTTCTGGGGCACGTTATCAGCAAGTCTGGAGTTCGTCCCGATCCACGGAAAACAGCCGCCATCGCCGACTTCCCGCCACCCACTGACAAGAAGGCCGTGCGCCGATTTCTGGGCCTGTGCGCCTATTATAGGCGGTTCGTGAAAAACTTCGCCCGCATCGCCGATCCTCTCACGAACCTTACCAAGGCCGACGTGGAATTCAAGTGGGAAACGCCACAGGAACACGCTTTCCAGGAGCTTAAATATCGCCTCCAGACGCCTCCATTACTTGCCCATTCCGACGAATTCGCCGAGACAGAAATACATACTGACGCAAGCAGCGTAGGTCTTGGCGCCGTTCTTGTGCAGAGGGCTGATGGACTTGAAAGGGTTATTAGTTACGCCAGTCGATCGCTATCCAAAGCAGAAGCAAATTATTCCACAACAGAAAAGGAGTGCCTCGCCATCATCTGGGCTACGTCGAAATTTCGCCCCTACCTCTACGGCAGGGACTTCAAAGTTGTGAGCGACCACCAGGCCTTGTGTTGGCTAGCCACCTTGCAGGACCCTTCAGGTCGCCTCGCACGATGGAGCCTGAGACTTCAAGAATATGACATTACTGTCATTTACAAGTCCGGCAAAAAACACTCCGACGCCGACTGTCTCTCTCGTGCGCCTGTCGACCAACCGCTACGCGACGACCCGGATGACGACTACTTCTTGGGAACGATAACTACAGACGACTTCGCTGAACGACAGCGGGCCGACCCGGAACTTAAGGCCCTAATAGAACACCTCGAAGGCAGGACCGCCAAAGTCCCGAAGGTATTCAAGCGCGCACTTGCGTCGTTCTTCCTACGAAACGGTCTTCTATAAAAGAAAAACTTTTCACCGTTTTGAGCTAAGTACCTCCTTGTGGTGCCTTCAGCTCTGCAACCAGAACTCCTGCAGGCCCTGCAGGACGATCCGACGGCAGGGCACCTCGGCGTTTCTCGCACGGTCGCGAGGATACAAGAAAGGTACTACTGGCCACGTCTTACCACCGACGTCACTCGTTATGTGAGGACATGCCAAGACTGTCAGCGACGCAAGACACCGCCGACAAGGCCAGCGAGACTTCTGCAGTCAATTGATCCACCTTGCCGACCTTTCCAGCAGATTGGTATGGACCTACTGGGGCCGTTCCCGGCGTCGGCTTTCGGAAACAAGTGGATCGTGGTAGCTGCCGACTAACTCACCCGCTACGCCGAGACAAAAGCCCTGCCAAAAGGCAGTGCATCCGAGGTAGCTAAGTTCTTCGTTGAAAATATTGTCCTACGTCACGGCGCCCCGGAGGTCCTTATCACCGACAGAGGAACAGCATTCACTGCCGACTTAATTCAAGCGATCTTGGCATATAGCCAAACAAACCACCGCCGGACGACAGCGTACCACCTAAAGACCAACGGCCTCACCAAGCGGCTTAACAAGACGATCGCCAACATGCTGTCAATGTACGTCGATGTCGAACACAAGACGTGGGACGCCATTCTTCCGTATGTGACCTTCGCATACAACACGGCGGTGCAGAAGACGACGCAGATATCTCCATACAAATTGGTCTACGGAAGTAGCCCGGCAACGACGCTCGATGCCAAGTTACCCAACGTCCCCGACGAAGAAAGCTTCGATGTGAGCGAGTACCTTCAACGTGCCGAAGAAGTCCGACAACTTGCGCTTCTCCGTATCAAGAATCAACAGACGACAGACAGCCACCGTTATAACCTTCGACAACGCTTCGTGGAATACCAGCCCGGTGAACGTGTTTGGGTGTGGACGCCGATACGCCGACGTGGACTAAGTGAAAAGCTTCTGCGACGCTACTTCGGACCGTACAGGGTGGTGCGACGTGTCGGCCCACTTGATTACGAGGTTGTCCCCGACGGCATCATGAGCTCTCAACGACGCCGATCGCGACCTGAAGTCGTGCATGTCGCGCGCCTCAAGCCGTTTCATGCGCGTTAACAAACTGAAACAGTGTTTTTTTTTGTAATATTGTTTCATCGTAATTTATTGATTGTACTTTCTTGCATTATAATTGTACCTTTATCTTTAGTTGAAGCATCGGGACGATGCCTTTTTTCAGAGGGGGGCATTGCCACGTTCCATTTCCCAAGTTTTCGTTATCGTCCCAAAACACCACATGATTCCACGAGTGTTGAAGATTGGGCGAGTTGGTTCGTCGTACTTGAACTGGTATAGCGCATTTTGGAGAAGAAGAAACGGCCGAGCAGACCGACACAAGAGGACAGAGACTGCTATTCTCAGCGCAAACCGCGCCTGCAGTTTTCGAGAAGGTTCCGGACCGTAGTAGATCATTTCGATAAGATCACGCCCACTGTGCAAACGCTACAGATTGTTCTGGAACCTACGCCACCGCCAGTGATAACGCTAGAACATTTGATGGCAAGAATATAAATGCCGACGCGCTTCGCCGCTTGTCAGTTGTTGTGAACGAAGGCCGACGCTCCGTTCGCCGCTATCAGTCCGCGACTGCTATCTGTGCAATACTGCTGCTGTAATCGGACTTTCCATTTACTGGGCACAGGTTCACCCAAATAAACAGTTAAATCCCAACACGAAGTCTCCTGTCTTCGGCCCTGTCACGACCCTGTGACAATATATACATAATATCTACACATACATAGGCAAATAATGAATATAATAGAAAAAGCAGTTCAACTTATGAACATGTAAGCAAAATACATACTATAAAAGTGAGTTATAGTATGTGAAGGTGAAATACAAAAAAAAAACTATTATGACAGTAACTACAACCTAGCAATAGTGCAAGAACATCGGCAACAGTCCTATAAACGCTGATGATTATGAAGATGCGATAGAGAAGTTTTTGGTGCATAAGTATTTTTCAAAAGTATGATAGAACTTTGTGTGGTCTTGTTCTGACGCAAGATCATCTGGCAAATCATTGCACAAACGAATAGCTCGTGGAAGAGCCGACTGGTTGAAAGCGTTAGTATTGCCGTAGATGCGTGATAAGCTAAAGGTGTTATGTAGTCTGCTCGAAGTTCGATGTGCTAGATTAAGGTGAACAGATGGCATCATGCTGGTGTGGATGAGTTTGTCAAATAGTGATAAAAGTGAGATGTCGCGGCGAATTTTCAGTGGCTCGAGTGCAAGGCTATGTTTAATCTGTGTTACGTTGGACGGGTAGCTGTGATTACGCGCTATGAATCGACTAGCTCTGTTCTGTATACATTCTAACTTATCTATGAGGTATTGTTGATATGGTGACAAAATGGAGGATGCGAACTCCAGTTGAGGACGGATTAGAGCAAGTTAAGACAGTTTGCGCACATCGGAGGGAGCATTGTATAGATTTCGGCACAGAAAACCTAATGATCTTGATGTGTTGGCACACATAGAAGTGATATGTGTGGACCACGAGGCGTAGAAGAAGTTTATGCCTAGGTATTTGTAATGATCAGTGCGTTCTACAATGCTATTATCCATTATGTATTGGCTATTAAAGTTATCACGTTTGCGACTAAAGGTGATTAGTTTGCATTTGGAAACATTAAGTGTCATCTGCCATGTTTTGCACCACTCAAATATATGCTCGAGGTCTTTTTGAAGAGTTAGATGATCGCTATTGTTGCGGATGGGACGATAGATAATGCTGTCATCGGCAAATATACGCATACATGAGGATAAGTTGTCAGGCAGGTCGTTAATGTAGATGAGGAAAAGTAAGGGACCAAGAACACTGCCCTGTGGTACACCAGAGGAAACGTAAGAGAGTGATGAAGAGTGATTGTTGGCAATAGTGAATCGTTGGCGGTTAGTTAGGAACTTTCTGAGCCATGTTAGCGCGAGTGAATCCAGTTTTAGGGATGACAGTTTTAATATCAAGCGACAATGAGCAACACGATCGAATGCCTTTGCAAAATCAAGATATAAACAATCTGTCTGTAGATTACTGTTCATGTTAGAATGTAGGTTGGTGGTGAACTCAAAGAGTTGAGTGTCGCAAGAACGACCCTTTCGGAACCCGTGCTGGTTTGAGAAAACGAAATGGTTAGATTCTAGATGCGCATAAATGTTAGAAGCTATGATATGCTCAAGCATCTTGCAACATATGCACGTCAAGGAAATGGGGCGATAATTTCCAGGGGAAATTTTACTGCCACTTTTATGAACTGGCACTACCTTCGCTAACTTCCAGTCAGGAGGCAACATTCCTGGAGCGTGCGACTGCCGAAAAAATGAGAAACAGGATATTGCCAGGCACATAAACAGTGTTCTCTAATATTTTTGAATTGATATCGTCCATACCAGAAGATGATGATACCTTCAGATTTTCAATAACTTTAACTATGCCTTCGATTGTGATATTTATAGGTGACATGAATGAGTAACCGCGTTCAACGATTTCTGGAAGATGAGCATGCTCACAAGAAAACACGGATGAAAAGAATGATTTAAAGACATGAGGACAATCAGTGTCGACAAAAGGAGTGTTATTTGCATCTTGTAATGAAATGAAGTTATCGTCCCGGTCAGGACTTATTACTTTCCAGAATTGTTTCGTATTAGATTTTAGGAGTGAAGGCAAATCTTGGGAGTAGTATTTATTTTTCACAGTTGTAATTTCGTGGCAATATTTCTTTAGGCATTCCTCGTATCTATCCCAAGACGTGTGTGAACGCGATTTTTTTCCAGACCAATAAAGCCGCTTCTTTTTGTTTCTAAGCCTGCGCAAAGACTTGGTGAACCATGGATTAGTTTTATCATTCGTAATCGTTATCAACGGCACGTGTTTTTTTATTAGAGCCGAAATCGCATTCTTGAAAAGAACCCAGTTTTCCTCAACTGAGTGACTGTAAAAGGAAGGCAGCAGCACATTGTCAAGGAAAGACTCAAGTTTCCTGTTAAGGGCATCGTAATCGGCTTTATTATAATTTCTAAATTTTTTTTATTCGGTTACTACAAAAGGTGGCAAGATAGAAAGATCAAGTTGCAGCAGTTTGTGGTCACTAAAGCCATTCAAATAGTTTATGTGGTCTATAGCTTCAGATGCAGTTGTAAGAACGAGGTCAAGTGTATTTGAACCGCGAGTTGAGTGAGTGACAACCTGAGCCAAATGAAAGTCTAAAGTTAAGTTAATGAAGTCAGTTGAGTACTTACAAGAAGATGACAGCTTCTCCCAGTCAATAAATGGTAGATTGAAATCACAGAATAAATAAACGATGCGAGCCTCACAGATTTCAATGGCAGAATTATTGCTGCTGCGCAACTCTTCTAAGAAAGAATGATGACAATCGGGAGGACAATAACAGCTGCCGAGCAACCTCCTTGTGGAATGAATTGTGCAAACTACCCATGTAATTTCAATCTTATAATGGGAAGCGACGACATAAGACGTGATGGTTTTTTTAACAGCTATAAGAACAACGTCACCCCTTTTGTCTGGACGATCGCTTCGATAGACACTGTACCTGTTAGCATGCGTAAAAATCTCAATGTCATTTATATCAGCGTTAAGCCATGTCTCAGTGAAGACAAGAATATCAGAAAGGCTATCATCAATATAAGATGACACTATTTCGCGTTTGGATAAGATGCTTCTAATATTAGTGAATGATACTGTTAGTGATAGAGGAGTGCAAGGCTTATGCAGCTCCGGCTTACTAAACGTTTGTACGTTTCCTTCTAGCTATCTGCTTGAGCGTATAACTGACTTAGAGACGGCGTCATAGACGTAAGTAACGTTTTCGATGTGCAGCTTGTCCACTACAAGCCTAAATGGCTTATTTGGAGTTCTGGCAAATTCTATTAGCTTTCTGCGGGTCTGTCGCGTTGCCAATGAAAAATCTTCGCGTATTGAAAACGTAGTGCTTTATAATAGGTGTCACAGGACACTGCACATAATAACTACGACATGCTATATACCAATGAAAGTTCGTTATTTCTTAGTACTTGTCACCAATTCCCCTGTCTTGTAAAAAACATTTTAACGCTTTGAAAGCGTGCGTCTGCAAAACACCAGTTGGTCACGGGCCCAGAAATTTCTTGATACAAAATGGTCTGTGGTCTAATGCCAACAGTTCCTATTTCACACGGCGTCTCGGCATGTCATGATGTGGACAGTCTATGAGAAGGTCACACACGTATTCATCTAAAAATCCACATTCCCATTGGGGAGTTTCTTACATGACACGAATGTTATGATTATCATGTTCGCGCCAGTCATATACCTTAGTCATCTATTGACGTCATCGAATACCAAATTTGCTATATGTGAAGCTAGCGAAACGGCCGGAAGCGCATCATAAGCGTGGCATGCTGTCGTGTTCTTACATTACACACATCTCATGATTATGATATTTGTATCAGTCATGTACCTTTGTCATCCACTTATGTCCCGTGATACCAAATTTGGTATATCTTAAGCTGGCCAAATGACCGCGAGTGCTCAGTGAGTGTTTCGTGTAGTTATTACTTACATGACATGCATGTCATTATTTCCACGTTAAGGTCTGCCAATAATGTTTGCTATGCAGTCATGTTACCATACCCGTTTTGCAACATGTCATGTGAATGAAACAACCGCAAAAGCAGCAATACTATGAAATGTAAATCATGACTTTCATAATACACAGGTGATGATTTTCATGTTATGACTTGTCAATCATGCTCGTCATACAGTCATGTTATGCCATACCAGTTTTGCTGACAATACCATTATTGAAACGGTCAGTAGAGCTCATAGGCGGATAGATAGATAGATAGATAGATAGATAGATAGATAGATAGATAGATAGATACGCTCAAAGTCGCCGAAGTTCACTGAGAAATTCTCCGCATTTAAAAGACAGAAAAAATTATAGCAAAACAGAAAAAGAGAAAGACAGGGTGAAGTGGACAAAGAGCCAGGAGGGAAAAGGAAGAAATAGGGAGTGAAGAAGTGGTAGAAATGAAGAAGAATCGAGCAATAGAGATAAAGAAGAAAAATGAGAAAAAGAGAAGACATAGAAATAGCGAACGAAAAAAAAGAAAAGGAAATTACAAATCGAGAAAGAGAGAAGGAAACATATAGAGAAAGCAACTAAGTAAAAAGGAAAAAAAGAGGCAAAAGCAAGAAAAATAGAGAGTAACAAATATAAGGAGGAAGGAAACAAAAAACTAATAATAAATTGGCCCCGTATCTATATGTTCATCTGCAAATATCGTCGAAAGGCGATAGTCTTGCGTCTGGAGAGTGAACAAAACATGTATTTCATGTTCTGCGTAAGAAAAGTGGTGAATGGTATTCTGGAGGCGCTGCGTTAGAGTACCTCGAAAGTGTAGCGGAGGCAAACGAGCGCATCAAGTCATGTCACGCGTGAGACATGAGCGCTATCTGGCAGTTGTCTTAGAAAACGAAGCGTTGCGGCTCTGAGACGGGCGTGCGCCCGTCACAGAGGTGATAAGGTGTAAACCGCAAGGTGACGGGTAGGTGCCACCACCGTGTCGTCGTCTTAGCAAATCGTTAGAAACACTTGCCTTTTCGTGCAAGCGTTGCATGGTCAGCGCAGCGTGATAAACGCTACGGTCCTCAGAATTACCTATGTATGTCTTTTCTAGTTTAAGGAGCATATACAGAATATATACGCATTGTTATGGTGCCTCAGATATGATTTTTTTTATTTGACGATCGCGCAAGTATGAACGCTGAAGCTTGAGCAACATTGGTGGACGCTGCGGATGGGGTCGGCCGTTTGGGGTATCGGCTGGTGCTGTTTAGAGTACCCGGTAATGTTAAGCGTAGAGAAACAGCCAAGTGGACAGACAGACTAAAATTTTTGTTGAAGGTCCCCTAGAAATACTATCGTTTTTAATAATAAACACGGAAGGCCGGCCAGCTTCCCACTTTGTTTCGACACCCCGACTCGAGCCTTCTTTCCGCAAGACGAACTCAGGCATGCTTCAGGATCACATTACAATTGCTAATACATTCGCTTTCCTTGTTATGATTAGTATTAATAATACCATGAAAAGTAATGTTATTATCACTTTCATTTCTCGCTAAGTTCATGAATAGATAGCCTTGTTACTTTAAATACGTCTGATTGCATGTTTTCGTTCAGCATATATGTCAACATTATGACACCTCATCCTTCATAAAGTTTGGGCGGCTTACTCCTGCCTCACGACGGTGTACCTTCGCATCGAGTTGTGGGTCAACTATGAAACCAAATGTGGCAGTGCCTGTTGTACGGGACAACCATGCCACCAAGACAGTGATTAACTTTATTATCATCTCTAGAAATGGTGTGAGTAGAGCACCAGTGTTCGCGTTACATTCTTGTGATAAAGTGCACGTTATGTTCGTTTAGTGCGCACCTCGAATGCATTGCGAATAATCCTTGACTTGTGTAGTTGAAAAGCGTACTTGAGAGCTGTGTGCTTGAGTCAAGTAGTGCAGTAAGATACGTCTTTCCGTCCTGCAGGCACCACCGCTTTTTCGACACCACCCAAATATCTGTGGCGTCATGGAGATGGCTGATCGAATTATATCTGCATTACTAAAAAGGGGACCTTTAAATTTTACAGCGTCTTACCATTTTTTCAGGCCCTTAGCAACACACTCAAAAATCACTTCAGATTAATTAGAAAAAGCGCTGCTTTGGAGCTCTCGAAGTAACCACACTTGATCACGTCTTATTAAAGGATAGAATTCTACGAGACCCGCACAACCTTCGAGTGGTCGCCAAGTTCTCGAAGCCAACTACAGTCGACAAGCTTCGGAGCTTCGTCGACTTGCTGTCATATTTTAGTAGCTTAGTCTGTATGTTTATTGGATGATAGCAACACTTACGATACCACTTGGTGGCCCTCTTAATCTTTCTAATACGGCCCCAACACGTGACGAAGCCTTCAATGCACTGCACCGCCTGCTGACGTCACCAGCAATCATGTGCCATAACTACCCAACAGCTAAGACTCAAGTGCATACAGACGCGAGTGACATCGTTCTTGGCGCAGTACTAAGGTGAGTATGGCATTCCGGAGTTCTTCGTCGTATATTGCCGCGTACATAGCTGCATTTAGCGGCGAGATAGCGACGACACCGAAGAACGCGGATTTGCTCGAGAGGTGCAGCGCAGGCGAGTGAAGAAGACGAGAATCTTAGCGGCCTTCTCTGAGAGCGTCTCTACATGTTCCACTGTCTGTCCGTGTTTTTAAATAAACCGCTTGTAATTTATAACCCACGACAATATGGTAGCCACGTTTACACATAGGCGGAAGTTCAATACATGGTCACCATGAAATAGTTTCTCACAATTGCGTAGACATTAACCAAGTTTAGTCCTTAAATATACGGGCATAGTTTCCACGTCGTCACTAGATATCACGCATCGTCTTGGTTGGCTACTCTAAAGAATCATTCTTGTCACGGCGAACGTTGGGCTCTTTGATATTCGCGTCGTCTATACAGCTCAGGACAAAAAATTTCTCAGACGCGGTCATGCCTTCACGATCACCGGTGAAATTCGGTGATGACCCACACTCCTGCGCTGATTTTTCTATTACTGCCATTTTCAACACAATCATGTTGTCTGAGAAGAAAAAACAAGTTTCATGGTCAAATATTATCAGTTGTGAAACTCGGAAAGAAAAGTGGTCTAAAACCTAATGCAACAGGCGTCAATGGCCGCCGAACGATTGAGGAGGAAATATGAAGAAACAAAAAACTCTGAGGCACTTTTTTTACTACTCTTGATTTTATATATGCCAATGGAAACTCGAAATTTACTTTGCGGTTTATACAACACTTGCCAAAATAGTTCATTGCCTCATGTTTTGACCAATTGCCATAATTAGCAGGGGGGGGGGGGGGGGGACGTACACAGACAGTCTGTTGACACGGCTTGTGTTTAGTTTGGCGCATTGTGGGGTGAACGAGGTGTTTTCGTACGTACCTTCCGTAGTTTATTTGCTTATATGCTGTTTACAGGTGAGACATTTCAGAGTTTAACTAGCTCACAAAATGTCTAGATAGCCACTTCTGTGACAGCCATTGCTCGGACATGGCCGGCGTTCCTTCGCCTTTCATGACGGTGAACGCGACACGGTAAGCAAAAAAAAAAACAAAAAAACTCTACTTTATATAAGGTTGGCAAAGTGGCATTCTCAAGGCTGCTGTCTGGCTACAACGGTATTCCACGATATGGCAATGCGAGTTTTAGAACTATTGCAATATTGTGCTCGTATGCAGTTGCACCACTATTTCTTCATTTGCAAAGTTTCTTTAAGTATATTGCAACTACATTATTTGGCTGATAAAACAACCTCGCTTCCTCAATCTTTCAGTTGGTCTTTCTTTCCTCTCGTGCCAGCAATCGGCGATCCAAAAACGCGCTATAAAATTGCGTTTATCAAAAAGCATGTGAAAGGTCAGCAATTAAAAAAAATTAAATTTGTGTGCGCGCGCGTGCGTGTGTGTGTGTGTTGTGGGGGCCAGGGGGTGGTAGTTATCAGACCAAAATGAATGGTGGGTTGTGCACCTACCTGTAAAATGCAAGAGGCGTGAGTTGTAAAATAATTTTCAGGGTAATATCGCAATCATTGAGATCTGGATGAGATGGGTGGAGAGAGGTATACATCTCTACTTAAGGTTCACCTGCCTTACGTAAATTGTTACTTTATTGTCCCATTTTACCCATTTAAAGTAGCAGTATGCAGTATTTTAAGAGATTAGGGACTTGCCGGAAAGAAGCACGTGGTCTACCGCTGAAAGGACGTACTATCGGCATCAAATGAAACGCGAACAGCGGAGTGCGTGACACAAGCCTTATCAATGGCATAGTGCGTGCCGTCCACCAGTCATTGACACAGACAGGCCCGCACATCTGGTGTGGCAGCACTGCACGAGTCCCCTATAGTGAAATATTTTTGCTTGTGTTCCAGGTATGGTATTTGAAAGTAACAAAATAAAAAATACAGAGGTTAAACTACTGCAGCCAAAGGTGAGGATTGTAGCATGGTTTGTCATCACGAAGTCAATCATCACGGAGTGCCTGGCGAATTCTATTTATAGTTGACAAAGATCACTTCACAATGCTGGCAATTTCACGCTATTTCACTTCGTGCCGGTAAAGCGAAATAATTTGCGCGCTCTCTTCCGAAAAAAACACTCGGCATTTCCAGTTGAAATGAAGCCTTTTCGGGTCGTTCTCTGAAAGAAGGGTGTAGGTGAAGCAGCGCTGGCGAACGAGATACGACAATCATTTGAAAATCAACCGCAAACCGATTATACTTCTCGTTTTGTTTACCGTGCCAATACACCGATTGCACTGCGACGCTGCAGTAAAAGCAAGGAATCGCGAGTGATACGATCAAAAGCGCTCGGCACGCCCACGATTTTTATCACTGTCACGTTACGAAAACTAGAGCAGAAACAGAGATAACTCACTCTAGGTGGATCGCGCAGTGCTGCCAAACCGGATGTGCACGCCTGTCAATGGTGATGGCTAGACGGCCAACAATATACTGCTTCTAATGCTAGAAACACGCGCTCCGTTGTTCGGGTTTCATTTGATGCCGATGATACTTCATTAAACTCCTGCTGTTGGGAAATATAACACTGAATTGTGCGGTTTTACGAGCCAGAGCCACGTTATCCTGACGAGGCATGTGGTAGTGTAGCGTTGAATTAGTTTCAACCATCTTGTGTTCTTACGCGAGCACTGAGATTGCACAGTAAACGTGTTGTTAGCATTTCACCTCTATCGTCAGTATTGCGACTGCTGCGCACGAAATCCAACCCATGACAATCGGCTGAACATCCGAGCACTGCTAACGCTATACACCAACGCGGTGGCGTGCCGCTGAAAACTACAGGAGCGTTAACCCGTACAATAACAACTTACGCAATATTACCTCTACCACGTATCGAGTCATTAACGCGCATGCTAGCAGCGGTGCTCGCTGTTAAACGAGAAAAACGTGCATGAACAACGCGGTGTTTCGGCATAGGTCGGCACTTTGAGAGACTACTCACTCATACTCACTCACCACAATTTTTTCAGGCTTCACCCTCACTCACGTTCATACTCACGTCTACTCCCACTCATAGGCCCTCACTCCCGTTCATACTCACGCCTACGCGCACTCATGAGTACTCACTAACGTTCATACTCCCTCCTTGTCACACTCAGAGTTCTCACTCATGTTCATACTCACTCCTTCTCACACTCAAAATACTCACTCACGTTCATACTCACGCCTACTCCCACTCACTCCTACTCACTCACGTTCATACTCACTCCTTCTCACACTAAAAGTACTCACTCACGTTCATACTCGCTCCTTGTCACACTCACAGTACTCACTCACGTTCATACTCACTTCTACTCACACTCATGAGTACTCACTCACGTTCAAGCTCACTTCTACTCACACTGAAAGTACTCATTCACGTTCATACTCACTTATACTCATACTCAGAGTACTTACTCATGTTCATACTCACTCCAACTCACACTCATGAGTACTTACTCACGTTCAAACTTACGCCAACTCACACTCTAGGCCCTCACTCACGTTCATACTCACGACTACTTACACTGATGAGTACTCACTCATGTCATACTCACGACTACTCGCACTTGTGAGTGCTCACTCAAGTTCATAATCACGCCAGCTAGCACTCATAGGCCCTCACTCACGTTCATACTCACGACTACTCATACTGATGAGTAGTCACTCATGTTCATACTCACACCAACTCACAGTCACTCACGTTCATACTCACGCCTACTCACACTCATTGTTCATGGCTCACGTTCATAATCACGACTACTCACACTCTTAGAGAAACATGGACTGCTGGGCGAGTTGGTGATTCATTTTAACTAAGGTGCGCGAAAAATTGAAGTACAAAAGGAAGACACCTCGAGACAGCGCACCGTGTCCAGGTGTCTCGTTTTTGTACTTCAATTTTTCGTGCGCCTCAATTAAGACTCGTAGTTACTCACTCACCTTCATACTCACGCCTGCTCAAGATCATAGGCCCTCACTCACCTCCGCACTCACATAAGATTCACCTTTATACTTACACCTACCCATACTCAAGCGCACTCACCCACGTACTTTTACATTCACATACTCATCATCATCACAGCAGGACAAAGGCCTCTCCCCTGTTCCGCCAGTCAACTCGGTCCTTTGCTTGCTGTTGCCACTTCATACCCGCAAACTTCCTAATCTCATCTGCCCACCAAACTTTGTCTCCCCTTATCCCGCTTTCTTTCTCTTAAAATCTACAAAATAACCGGCAGAAAACGAAAGTAATGAACAACAACCTCAAAGAAAAACAGCGCTTCGAGATAGGTGGCAGTGCACTTGAAGTTGAAAAAGGTATATACGTCTACTTAGGACAGGTAGTACCTACGAAGCCGAGCCACGAGGCTGCAGTATCTAGAAGAATAAGAGTGGGGTGGAGAAGATTCGGCAAGAATTCTCAGCTCATGGCTGCTAGATTGTCACTATCCCCTCAATACGAAGGTATATAACAGCTGCATCTCACCGGTACTTACCTACTTAGCAGAAACCTGGAGGCTTACAAAGAGGGTTCAGCTTAAATTGAGGACGACGCAGAGGGCGATGGAAAAGAAAATAGTGGTTGTAACCTTAAGAGTCAAGAAGAGAGCAGAGCGGATCAGGAAACAAACCGGGGTTAAGGATATCATAGTTGAAATCAAGAAGAAGAAATGGACATGGGCCGCTCATGTAGCGCGTAGGCAGGATAACAGCTGGTCATTAAGCATAACTGAACGGATTTCCAGAGAAAGCAAATGGGTTAGGGGGAGACAGTAAGTTAGGTGGGCAGATGAAATTATGAAGTTCGCGGGTACATAATAGCAGCAGCAAGCACAGGACCGAGTTGAGTGGCGGATCACGGGAGAGGCCTTTGTCCTGCAGTGGACATTGTCAGGCCGATGATGAATATTAACATTGAGGTAGCGTTACGTGTACTCAGGTTATTCAATAAACAATGCAGCTGAACAATTGTCGCTTTCTTTAAGGGTTGGTAGATTCCACAAACAGGCAA
The DNA here is from genome assembly GCF_013339725.1 of Rhipicephalus microplus. Lineage (NCBI taxonomy): Eukaryota > Metazoa > Arthropoda > Arachnida > Ixodida > Ixodidae > Rhipicephalus > Rhipicephalus microplus. Next base: position 95,669,319 of record NC_051171.1, read on the forward strand.
TGACTCAGCGCAATTACGACGCACCTGCACATGCATTAGTGGGCCATGACGCGTAGGAGACGCTGAGACATCGTTTAGAATCTCAGTAATGTGTTATAAGCACTCAAAACGCGCTTTCGTAGGCTACGACGCACGCGCGCGAAATAGAGACGCTCTCGACAGCTTCATATACTACACGGCCGCCGCTGATTACCCGCCAGAACCCAAGAAGTTGCCATGCCATCCGGCTCGGCCACTTTGTTCGTTCCACTGCCCCTAGCCCCTTCTGACTGCACTAGCGGGACAGGCGGGCGCCCCGGCCACCCCGGCTGCCCGGCCACTGGTAGGTGTTCTGTGGTCCGGCGCGACCGTCGAGACGGCGCCTCTACTCTCTGCCTCGCCTTCAGATGGAATGCGTTGTGTACGACAGTTTTGCATTCGAGAAATTGTGCGCATCTTCGGAGATGTCTTCCTTCCTCTGTGGGTCGCGCTCACGCGGAGACTTCGTTGGCTCCGTGCCAGCACTGACGATTGCAGGGGGCCTTATTTATGAATCTGCGGACGCGCGCGGTTAACATTCATTGGCAGTGTACGTACGCAGGGTTATCGCGGACAGCCGAATAAAACGGTAATTAACGAGTTGCGTTATGTGTTTTTGTATTATCCTGCGTTATGTGAATGATAAACTAAATTATCAAGGGTGATTAGGCGCCCAATGCACACTGTGTCTGCACTGTTGAAGGCATATTAAGCCGCCGAAAACTGACGCGAGGGTAGAGATTTAAACGGCGATGCGAACAGGGTCCGATTACGCTATCGCATACTATACTATCGACGGCGAAGCTCAACCGTCCTCCAAGCTTTCCTTTTTTTTCTTAATGGGGCACTAAGAAGGAGAAGTTTGCACACAGCTTCGCGTTTGAGAGGTCATGAGATCGCTTAAGGTTTTCGTTCAAGGCAACCTTCACTTGAGGGACAACGCAGAGATAGAAACTGCAAAATCGATGCGCACACTGTGCGTCGCGCACACAATGTGTTTTCTCTCGCGGGCCATTTCAGCGTTTTTTTTGTCACTTGTGCAGTGCATTTCCTTTTTCTGAACCGGCTCGCGGGGCGATTTTTGTTAAAGGGCTTATCAAGACTTTGTTTTACATGTATTATCAGCGGGTTGCGTAGACTGAAGGCGCAAGAGGTAAGTGCAGCAAGAACGGTAGCTACAGAGACAGGCAGTTCAAAGTTATTCAGCCTAGAAAATTCAAATTACAATAAAGTGGACGGCTACCCTCAACTCGAGTTGAGGGTAGCCGTCCACCTCTACCCCCCCCTTCCCCCCACAACTGATGTAGGATGGCTCCCCCAGTTTCCAAACTAACTGAAGGCTTTTACGTACAGTAAGCTTGCATGCCATGGTGCCCGTTATATCCAATGTATTGAGGACGCCGTTGCGATGGTTACAAATATTTATCGCACTCATAGTAACTCACTCATGTTCCTACTCGTTGCTACTTACACTCACAGCAACTCACTCACTTTCACAGTCAAGTCTACTCACACTCATGAGTACTCACCCACGTTCGAACTTACTCCTACTCACATTCATGAGCTCTCACTCACTCCTAATCATCCTCATGAATTCTCGCTCACGTTCATACTAACGAATACTCACACTCACCAGTACTCACTCATGTTCAAACTCCTACTCACTCACGTTCTCACTCACATTCATACTCTCTCCTTCTCACACTCAGAGTACTCACTCGCGTTCTTACTCACTTCTACTCGCACTCACAAGCTCTCAGTCATTCCTACTCACACTGATGAGTACTCACTCACGTGCAAATTCACATCTACTCACACTGATGAGTACTCACTCACGTTCATACTCACTCATACTCACACTCAGAGTACTCACACACATTCATACTCACTCTTACTGACACTCACAATACTCACTCACGTTCATACTCAATTCTACTCACGCTCAGAGTACTAACCTACATTCATACTCACTTATACTCACACTCAGAATAGTCACTCACATTCATACTCACTCATATTCACACTCAGAATACTCATTCACGTTCATACTCACTCCTACTGACACTCATGAGCACCCACTCCCGTTCATACTCACTTTACTCCCACTGAAAGTACTCATTCACGTCCATTCTCACTCCTACACATACTCATAAGTACTCACTCACGTTCTACTCACTTCTACTCATAATCATCAGTACTCACTCATACTCACACTACCACATTCAACTGAGTATGAATGAGTGTGAGTGAGTGTACTCATGATTGATTGATTGATTGATATGTGGGGTTTAACGTCCCAAAACCACCATATGATTATGAGAGACGCCGTAGTGGAGGGCTCCGGAAATTCTGACCACCTGGGGTTCTTTAACGTGCACCCAAATCTGAGTACACGGGCCTACAACATTTCCGCCTCCATCGGAAATGCAGCCGCCACAGCCGGGATTCGAACCCGCGACCAGCGGGTCAGCAGCCGAGTACCTTAGCCACTAGACCACCGTGGCGGGGCTGAGTGTACTCATGAGTGAGTATGCCGAGCTATGTGTTTCGGAGCCGGAATTTTCCATTGCGGTGCTGTAGTAACCCTCAACGGTCGGGTGAAAGTCGAAGTGAAACCGAAGTCGGATGAGGAGGGGTGAACGACATTAATGTCGCGCCACACTGACATGCAGTTGCCGCTGTTGGTGGCGGCTTGTGTCCGGAAACACAATCTCTCATAGCAACCCTAGCTGCCGTCTGACGGAGTTCCGGAGCCGCCCGGCCACTTGCGGGGTCATTGAAGGAGCGTATAATTAATTGTACGGTCAAGTTAAACACACACACAAACACAAACACACACACATACACAAAACACACATACACACACATAAAAGGACGTTTGTATTCGTAACACTCCCCGCCTATCGCACCATTCGCAGACAGACATTACTGAGTCTTTCTTCTCCGAATCGTACTGGATATTATCGTTACCACTCTGACCCGGGCTTTGATGCGCGCTTTTGCAGCATATAATATTTCTTCTATCTTGGCCAGACTGCGTTCATTGGAAAGGTCAGTGGCTTCTGTGGAAAAACGTGTATAAAAAGAAAGCATCATCGCACTCAGAAGGGCTAGTGATTGCGCGTGTATTCTAATAGATAAGAAGCAATAGAGAGTGTTAAAACAAAGAGAAATTCGTAGACAGCTAGGATACCGCCAAAAGTGATTTCTGAGCGCACCTATCGGGCTAGAGCAACGTCAAATCTGTTTGAAGTTTGGAAAATATGCTGTTGTAGCAATGCAGCGATCATTACACATTGTGACTGAAAATGCAAGCGCTAGAGTGCTACGCACACGAATCTGTGCATTGCAGCCACCGCATATCAAGTAAAACGCCAACAGCCCAGCTATGAAAATCTGGACAAACGAGGCCCACCACAGTGCATATGCCAGCCCTGCATTCGCAGGGACTCCAACCGAGGGGCAATATCACAGTCATGACAGTTAACATTATATAAACGTTGTATTCTCCGAATGGTAAAGGATTGAAAGAAGTCGGCAGGTACATGAAATGGTCGATTATCTTTTGTTAACTTAAGCAGAATCTGACACTTTGCACATTTCAGAAGCAAAGGGCAGGGTATCATGGCGTGAAGTAGTTTGCGAAAAAATAAAAGCTCAGCGTGATTTTGTCAGACGTGAAGTGAGGGCAATGATAATAATCTGGCAGTAATAAGAAAAAATGCAGTATTTTAGCAAAACGATAGTTGTAAATGCTTATGATTTTTTTCCGGACTCGCTCAATGGCGTAACTACCAGATTTAGCCATACGATTCCAGATCACCGAAGCATATTCAAGTTGAGGAAGACATGTTGTGGTGTACAATTTCTGGAAAGCTGTATGGAGAAAGAAATTCTCAGAAGATTCTGCAAAGACAACCAAGACAGTGAAGGTCTCTCCTGGCAGTACGCTTAGTGTGAGCAGAAAAATTTAGCTTGTTGTGAAAAAGAACATTAAGATCACTGAACTCATAAACCTTACATAAGGACGCGGTACTGACAGAGCATGGAAATGACACGGTGGATGTTTTTCGAGATATACTAATGAACCTGGTCTTTGAGGTATTCCGGTAAAAGTTTTTATTTTCACGCCATTCAGAGAAAGAACACAAGTCTGACTGCAGCAAGTGACAGTCGTTAACTTAATGAATTCCTTTAAATACCCTGATTTCATCGGCATAATAGAAAAAAAAAACAACGAATCGCAAAAGTGTACATAATATAAAAGTTAGAGTGGGCCTAATACAAACCCTTGAGGGACCTCACTTGCAACTTTTTACAAGGAAGATGTTTTGCTATTTACGGCATTACAACAAGATCTCTTAGGCACATAGCTGTTTAGGAGATTCACAATAGACAAGCCAACGTCAAAGTATGCAAGTTGAACCAAAAACAGTGAGTGGCTGACTACGTCAAATGTATTGCTCATGTCACAGTAGACTACGTCAGCCTGTCCTCTCTAGAGATAGGTGGGGTGATTTGCGTTGTGAAACTAGCAAGATTTTCGTTAGTATAGCTGCCAGGGAGAAGCCCTCATCAATTAGGAACCAATGAATTTTTCACACTAACATACAATATGTTGTGAAGGGCCAGCTCAAACCTATTCGTGCGGCACACAGAGAAATCGGGCGATAATGAGGAACATCAGTTTTGCCGCCCGACCTAAGTACTGAGAAAACACGTGAAATTTTCCACAAGCTGGGAATTGTGAAGCCGTTCAGGAAGTTGATAAATAGTTTAGTCAGTACTGGAGCAAATATACTACCATAAGCCTTTAGTATGGCGAAAGGAATGCCATCTGGCCCACCAAAATAGGACGGTTTCAAGCTCATAATGAATGAACACACAAAAATTTCATCCAGCGACAGACCAATCGATGCGCTACTTGCCTTCTTCTGTTGTCCTACCTGAGTCCCAGAATCTGAGGCCTTATAAAGTGATTAAAAATGCGTGGGAAAACAGTCAGTATCGGCATTCACTTCGGCACCACTCGGGTACAGTACCCTGAAGTATTTCTCACTTTTGCCAACCTTTTCCATATATACTTCCATAAGCTCAGCTGGCCTGTCAGAAGCATTTTTCCCCCTAATATTGCAATATATGAACTGTGGTAATAATTGTATATGCGTTTCGAAAGAGTTCAGAAAAAACTAAACTCTTCCTTCTACTTACTGAAGGAGAGCATTCGGCCTTTTTGTGGGCGCGATCTTTATGCTTCAGGGCACCTGTAAGTTAAGGGGAGCATGAGTAAGAATATTTACAATGTTTATGTAATCTAATAATAATAATAATAATAATAATAATAATAATAATAATAATAATAATAATAATAATAATAATAATAATAATAATAATAATAATAATAATAATAATAATAATAATAATAATAATAATAATAATAATAATAATAATAATAATAATAATAATAATAATAATAATAATATATAATAATAACACATGAATATATATGAATAATAATATATGAACTCTTACGCCAAGGCACCACGACACGATTACGAGAGGCACCGTAGCTCGGGGCTAGGGAGATTTCGGCCATCTGGTGTTCTTCACCGGGCAGATCGCACTAGCACGCGGGTCCCAAGAACGAGGTCAAGAGAATGTAGTGTTAGTATTTGAACACCCGACCGGCAATGGAAGTGTAAGCCGAACCGGATCACTCCGTGGAGGAGTACATGTGTAGTCGCTCCACCCCTGTAGCTTTGCCTTCATAGCCGAGAAAAGTTGTCCGCGACTACAAATATTTTCTGGAACATGTGTGCGCATTGAGCGCGTAAACGCAAGCAGCTGAGTTAATTTTGGAACAAACTTGGTCATCAGCAATAATGCTCCAATGTTCGACGCCGCCAGTATATATGTGCACTCGCGCTGCCGCTGATCAGATTAACGATAGTACGGTGCGCATTGTTTGATGTAGCTTGAGCTTCTATTTCCCAGCCACAAGTCCAGCCAAATAGTGCCTCGCATTTCAGACACGCTGTCCCTGCCGTCGTCAACGTCAAAACCACGAGACAATAGATCTTGCACTCTTTTGGCTATTAGTCGACCTCAATAGCAATCTCAGAGAAGAGCTGCACTCTTCATGGCTTGCTTTTCTGCTACTTTTAAACGTTTATTTATGGCTATTTTAGGGACGAAGCTCCTTAAGACGTAGACTATGCGTTCCCTGTGTGTAGCCACCTCTTGTTTATTTCTTGCAGTGT